>KZ062604.1:74549-122319 GCA_002091835.1 Anopheles maculatus
GAGGAAGAGGGGGCAATAAATAATTTAAATCGGAATTTATGCCAATACAACCTAGTAAATTCGAGCTGCTCAGCCCCACCACCACCACGAAACGTGCGCTTTACGCACGACAAGGAATCAATTCGCCCGTCCGAAGACCCGCCGAAGCTCCCAAAGACAAAACACCCGGGGATGTGCGAACGTACAGCGAGATTTATCCCGCCAGATTATGGCACGGAATTAAAAGAGAATTTGTGCGCTGTCCTTTGGGCGACTTTGGGCGAGGACACACGGACACGACAGCACTGGAGCGGGGGGGGCGAGCGAGGGATGAGCTTTCGTCCAAAGTAAAAACATTGGAACCGAACATTATTCTCGCCCCGGACACGGGCGAAACCAGTGTAACGCCACCACCATCAAACGCGAAAGCATCCCGATGGAAGGATGAATGAATGGTCGCTGCAAATGAATTGAGTTCGCGCGCTGTGTGCCGGGCCCGGTATGTCCGGTCCGGCACTGTTTGTTCACGGGTGTTTGGTGGATGCAAAATCCGGGTTCGGCTTTTGAAGATGTGCAACAAAACACTGGCGCTACGGTTGCTGATGATGTTGAGGTTTTGGGGGCGAGCTTGAACGATGGCAATGAGGGCACTGGACGGTGGCAACCGGATGGCCACAGTTACTGCTAATTTTCCACCCATACAGTTTTACGTGCGCTACGGGCATTATTGTTGACGACAGGAGCAGCACCGGAAGCGTGCCGCACACCACAACAACAACAGCGACGGTTTCAGGTCGGCCAATCTTTCCCGCCACCGTCAACCGGTGCGGTCATTAATTGTTCTTTAGTATTCACGGAGCGTAAAATTTAATCCCTTCGCAACATAAATTCGCCACCACCGCCGCCGCCAAAGTCAAACAGTCGCTGCTGCTCCATTGCCAGCCACACCTGTCGGGAGGGGACGTTATTGCGGGGTCGAAGGACGGGTGGCACGGTGCAGCGAAAGGTTCGACGAAAAGTTTTACGGTTACCTTGTTTGTTGATATTCCCTAGGACTACCGCACCTGCCACTGGACGGGTGCACCCGAATGCTAGCTTTCAGTCAGTCCGTCAGTCCGCCGACTCTCCGCGGGTGCTTTGTGAAATTATATTTTATCTGTTATTAAAATTATTACTACCCCATCGCGGACGACAGTTTCATTGCAATGCGAGGTAATAAATATAATATTCAAAGTACACATTTAGACCGTGCCAGCTGAGACGATGATGATCCGAGGCATTACTGCATTACAGCGCTGGCCGCTGGGATGACATGAATTCGACGACTAGTGCTCAGCCGGAGTGTGGTGTCGACTTCACACTTTTGTCCTAACACGGGATGGAAGAAGATAACAAGAGTCTTGTGATTATGAATTCATTTTATTAGCTTTCGAGCGAGCTGTTGGAGGATCTGGCTTTGGTGAGGCACGGTTGATGTTGTTTTAAACAATTAGAGTAGGAAGACACATTAAAAATATTCTTTACTCGGTTTAGAAAGGTAATTTGTTTGCAAATTTACATTCATTAAACAGTATCCTTTGGCTCTTTATAGTTATTATTACAACCGCATACAACCAACCATAAATAACACCTACCAAATTGAATGGCGATAAAGTGCGCGGCCATCGATCGCTCCGGGAAAACCACGTACGACGCAATGGGATTAGCAGAAGTAGGCGAACGAGTAAGCGATGGGACATATAAAGGGATAGCTCTCCCACCTATTCACAGCGATCATACCTATTCATCAGCGGGCGACCATACTACACTGAAGTAGTCCAGCACCCTGCAACAGTACAGCGCATTCTCAGGCACAACAGGTCACGAATCTCTGTAATCATACGAATGATGAGACCCAACACCATCCTAGCTCGCTCTAGGACCGAGTTGGAATGCGGCTCAAAGAAAACGTTGTCGTCGAGCCCCACCCAAAAGTACCCCGATAACTCCCTTCTGTATGGAGCCCACTGGAAATAGACCACCTTGCAAAAGCATCAACGTAGAGATCGCGGGACGCATACAGAGGAAGTTAAAATTTGACATCATCGGCGTACAACAGATAACCATTAGGGGTTAGCGATCGAATGCAGTCGGCGATGAAACATGAAAACAGTAAACTGGCCTCTAGAAAGGGAGCATTCGAGAATCGGAGGTGAAATCTTTAGGATCCAACTTTTATAAGTCAATCCAATTATTGACATACGCTGACGATATAGACATCATTGGTTTGAGGCTCTCCTATGTAGCAGAAGCTTACCAAAGGATCGAGCATGCGACACTGAACCTCGGGTTGGAGATTGACCAAAACTTCACCTATCTGGGGTCAAAAGTCAACACCGACTCTCAAAATATTTATCGCAATGGTGGAAGCTGGGACTGTTTATAACCTGTATAATCCCAGAACTATCATACGCATCAGAGACATGGCCTCTGTCCAAACCTGATGAAACTTTCTTAGCTACGTTAGAGAGTCTATTTAGACCATCCACATGAACAGAGGCGGGCATGTTAGGTCCAACTTAGAAAGGAACAATGGCATTGATACGTACGCAAGAACGAGTATAAAGGGTTTTCGGAGCAGGTCAAAACCTCCGAGCGATTGTAGCGCTTGATAAATGAGTAAGCAAGCAGTATTTACTGTTACGAATGGAAATTGCACTAACTGCAGCTCTTACTCAAACACATATTCTTCTACTTCTACTATCTATTTTCTGCCAATCAGCCAATCCCTACCAAAGTCGCGTATTTTTGTAAGTTTACAGCTTTACACCAACCTGCGAGTTACGAGGAAGTTTTATGAATAAAACCATCAACCACAAGCATGGAGGAGCAGTTACGCGAAATTTCCATACAGATGATTTTCGGGATCCTATGTGTGTTTGCGTGTGGGAATACGTATGTTACACATTGTCGAAATACATAACACCTACGTAGTTTCAGGGAAAAAAACAACCAGCTGTTCATGGATTCCCACATTTACGAGGAACGCATGATAGGAGACACGTGTCCTAATTTGGCAGGTAGCAAACTTATAAAAACCTGCAATATAATACGACTACTGCCACTTACGCGTTTCTCATTGTATTAAGACTCTAGTATTCATCTTCTATAAACTCCAACAAACATCATCAGTGAGCTACAAGTATTCCAGCGATAAGATTTAGAATTAACGAACAGAAGGACTTCCCGGAGGTCAACTTATCCCTTCAACAGATAGCTATAAGGGTCAGCATTTATCTAATTGATGTGACTTTCTATAGCACCAATGGCCTTGAACAACACTGCCACGGTCACAGATGCGACGTTGAGCTTCAGCCGGAAATGTTGGCATAAAATCAAGGTGAAACCTAGTAAAAAAAAAACCACGCGTGCCTTGTAGAAGACGTCTCAGCTCAGTAAGATCGTCGTCTGATCGCTTTAGTAAGCTTACATTGACCTAAACATTCTAGTTATAATGGTTATACAATTGATACAATGATATAGTTCTACCATGCTCCAAATGTTCATCAATCCCTGGTCTTAAGTTACACCAAAATTGATCTTAAGATTCACGCTGCATTCAGGGTGCTAGATGCCTACCGGCCACACTACATCCTGACCTAACATCCCCAATCAAAACTGCTGTCCCAATGGACGCAGCTGGCGAATTATATAGAACCTACCCCAGCCAGGACCTACAGGACCCCAGCCTCTCATATACACCTCTAAGACATGAGTTTCGCCGTTATCTAACTAATTTCCTAAAACCGTATCGGCGAGGAAGATGCTCTGGAAGTTTTTTTTGGGCATGTCATGAGAACGACTCAGCCCGTAATGTGCGTAATTGGGATGAAGTGTCGACCAACATCAATTACAACACAATTACAATCTAAACTTAACACAACTAGAAGACTAATAAACAAGTAAACAAAATCAAATGTCATAGTTTATATATTCACTGTACAGGCTATGTTGTTAACATAGTTTTCATACTTGAGAGAGAGAGATGGTGAACAAACGAAATGAACCTGTAGTAGCTGTAGTATATAAATGAAATCTGTCAATCATCAGAAACGAACCTAACAATAAAAAGTACATTTTTTAAGATTGAAAAAAAACGAATGTCCCTTATTTGTGCTTCACTGCTCGATTTCAAGCTCAATAGCAAATTCGAATGCAAGAAACGTGCGTAGATCTAACTATATAACCTTTCGTTGCAATGAATTCAAAACACACATTTTGTGTGAACGTCTGCGCTAACACATAATAACCGCAAAGAAATTCTTCAACATCATCCCTACCAGACGTACATTTCAATTCAAATCATACACCAAACGGAGATCGAAAACTCAAAGCTGTATATAGTAGAAAAAAAGTACAAGTTCTCAGTACAATTATTTGTACATTGTTTGCCCTCAAAATTCAAATAACTCTCTCTCTCTCTCTCGTTGTTCCTCAAGTCAACTTCTTACACGCTAAAACCCAACCCAAAACCCTCCAGTACATGCTCCTTCGTCGGTTTAGATGGTGGGTCCTCCCTCTGACCGCCTCTAGCTTCCATCCTCCGTCTCACGCAGATGGTCAATCATCTTCAGCCGTACTTCCGACAGCAGCGACTTCATCTGCTGATATTTGCCGGTAGAGTTGGGCAGATTCTCGAAATGTATCACATCGCTTACACCCTTCGAAAAGGCTTCCCCGCTCGGCAGCGTACTGTACGGTGTGAACGCACTGAGAATTGGTGTGCCGAGTGACATTCGCTTCAGGCCCATGCTGGCTGGTTCGTCGATGTACGGCACCTTGTTCATCGCTATTTCGCCCAGATCAAATGACTCCGGTTCGGGTGGACGTTCGGCAGGACCGGTGTCTGCCGGGCTGCTCCCATTGGATGGCGATGGTGGTCTGGGTGGAGCGGGCGGTGGCGGTAGGAGTGCTACAGCAGGTGGCGCAGCTGGTGGAGGCATTGAAGTGGACGTGCTTTCGACGTCGGTGGACTGATTCGCTTCGGCTGCTAGCTTTTCCGCCAGCATTACGTCATTCATAAAGGAACAGTCTTCAGTCGCGACGGAACTGTTGGCCACCAGTTCCTGATTTTCGGCTAGCTTTTCCGCCAGCATAATGTCATTGATGAAGGAAGAGTCTTCCGTCGCAACGGAACTGTTTGCCAACTGCTCCATAAGCTGGGTCTGTTTTGCCTGTAAATCGGCCAAGGAAGGCGATGGAGGATTCGGGTCCGGCATGACCAATGGCGTGTCCTACATAAGAAGAAATAGAAGATATTTATCAATTAAAAACGATTTTTCCCTCCCCAATGGGATTGAACATTGAACACACTTACATTCAGTGTGATCACTTCGACCGGAGTCTCAATCAGTATAACGCTCTGGTCTTCGGCGCCCGTCGTCTGGTTCGTTTCCGTGTCGGACGATAGCTCCCCATCCTCCAGCTCTTCCGCCTTGGCAGCCGGCGGCGGTTCCGGACTACCCTCCATCGCATCCATATCGACTATTTCCGTGTTTGCCGTAGCATCAATCGTGCTTTCCACTTCCGGTTCGACCGTCAGCTTCATTTTCTTACGCCGGTAACCTCCCACCAACGTTCCCTCCAGCTGCCGGATCATGTTCTCCCGGCTCAGTTCTTACATTCAGTGTGATCACTTCGACCGGAGTCTCAATCAGTATAACGCTCTGGTCTTCGGCGCCCGTCGTCTGGTTCGTTTCCGTGTCGGACGATAGCTCCCCATCCTCCAGCTCTTCCGCCTTGGCAGCCGGCGGCGGTTCCGGACTACCCTCCATCGCATCCATATCGACTATTTCCGTGTTTGCCGTAGCATCGATCGTGCTTTCCACTTCCGGTTCGACCGTCAGCTTCATTTTTTTACGCCGGTAACCTCCCACCAACGTTCCCTCCAGCTGCCGGATCATGTTCTCCCGGCTCAGTTCCTCCGAGTATGGCGGCACATTGAAGTACTTCGAATCGTCAAACATCGCAGAAGGCGGTGGCTCATTAAACCCCGGATACTCGATGATTTTTCGCACATCGTACTTCCTACGCGCATTGTCAACCTCGCCGTCACTTTCATCCGAATGCTGGACGGCGTCACCGTTCGAACCGAACAGCTGCAGACCGGAATGTGTTATCTTTGCATCCTCCAACCATCCGGGCGGATAACCGAACACGCGCATTTTGTACACGTGCAGTGGGAGATCGCGTGGCCCGAGCCCGAGAGCATTACGCAGCTCCAGGCTTAAATGGCCCGGCCTAATGTGACCGTACTTCTGTTCCAGATCAGCGTGATAGCGTTCGGCCTTTTTCTGAAACAATTCCTTCTGCTGCCGAATGCGCACGTAATTTCGCGGCTGCTTACAGTCCTTCAGTGCGTGACTGCCCTCACAGTTCCAGCAGGTTTGCTTCGCTTTCGGCCGTTTCGATACCGAGCTGGAAGCCGATGGCGGTGTCTGTCCGTCGTACACTTTGTTCACCGATTTCCTGTAGCTCGGTATCGGACCATCGTTCTTTTTGTTCTTCATCGGTGTGGAATCGATGACGAACAGAGAACTGCCGTCGTCCACCATCTCCGGACTGTTCGTTTCGTGCACCTCCAGCGAGCAACCATCTTTACCCGCGTCTATCTTTACCGGTTGGTTCGGTAGATGTTCATCAAATAGCGCCTGTAAAGCAACCGGTAGCGCTTTCTGTAGCTTTTGGTACACTTCCACGTTGTTGAAGTGTATCGTTACGAGCGGGACGGTACTGTTTGGCTGAGAATTCATCATTTCGACATTATCGTCATCGATACATACGACCGACACGCTTGTTTCCACAAATTCTACATCGCTATCATTTGCGTCCTCCTGTTCCTGCTCGTTTGCATTAGACGGTTGGCTGTTTGAATTGTCGTCCATGGTAAAAACTAACTTTCGGCACCTATTTTCACTAGAAACACCGCCAATCGGATGCTTTCATCGGAAATCGGATTGCTATTGTTTACCATGGCATTGACAGTACATTGACATTGTGCTGCTCGTCGGAACAAACATTCCTATCCGCTCCGTTTCAATGTACGCGAACTCAACGTTTCTTTCGAACATGATTTCGAAACATATGCGAAAAGCAGGTATTTTTAAACGAACCGTTATTTCAAAATGATGCGGCGCCAAGTTTTGTTTCAAATATTTTAAATTAGATTTATTTGTACGTTGATCGTAAAATAGAATGCTTTTGTTAGGTCATGTTGGTTCTAAAGCACGTATATAATTAATCAGTGTATAGTAAAATAAGAATAAAAGCCATTTTACTTTTACTTAAACCATTTATCTACCTCAATACCCAATTCAAAATACTCGTACACGACGGTAATATCTGCTAAATATTTTTCTTTATTTGACCCTTCAACAAGGGAACTGTTTAGAATGCAGTTTTAAACTCTAATTTCTTTCTTTCCTCTACAATCATCAATTGCATCCCATGCCGTTGATTTTCGTTCATCGTAATTGTGTTTTATTTGCTGCACCGTGTATTGCAACGTTTCACATATACATCATACTCGTCATTCTATGTCGCAGCAATTTAAATTAGCTTTCTACAAGTCGTGTCGTAAGTGGGTAAGTAACCAGGTAGCTCCTTCTCCGCTACCGAATGTCTTTTTTTCTTTAACGCGATTACACTACTATTGTTAGGGAAGATGAGAGGAAGAGGCATAAAATAATCGTTTACAACAAGATTCTAACGGTAGGGTAGTGGGTAGGGAGGTCTCATATCATCACCCGGGACTCATTGTTGCGTGTGGTCAAGATGGGCCTACAACAACATTACTATACATTAACAGAAAACAAAAGAAAACGCAAGATCCTATCCAAATCCGAGGTTCAAAAACAAAAGGTTTATGTTGAAGCATGAAATCACAGTTGGTGTAATTTGTATAGAAGTAGTAATGGAAATCGGGCGGCCGTTCATCATACGATCTGCAACCCGGACGGGTGCAGTATCCCGTGGTGGTGCTGCTGCTGATCGAAATGGTCCTGCTCCATCTGCTCCTTGAGTATTTCCAGCTCGCGTATGCCGGAAACCGTCACCTCGTACTTGTGCATCATCAGCGAGCGGTAAAAGTGTAGCGCAAACGCGACGAAGATCACCAGCACTGGAATGAGCACGATGCAGGCGGACCAGGCGGCCGTCGTGTTAAGGTCGTAAAACTTTACCCAACACAGGATGGCAATCTCGAGCAGAAACAGTATCAACCCTAGCAGTGTCGAGAATGCCCACGCCGTCTCGATGTACCAGTGTAGCCGCTCGTGGGGAGATTCGTGGACCAGCGATATGCTGTGCAGGTTGCAGACGGTTTCTATGTTTGGCAAGATGCAGGTGCTGATCATGAGCGCTAGCATGTGGACCGCCACCAGGAGCGTGGTGCATACGGCGAACGCTATCAGCATTGCCGATGGCACTTTGGTATTTTCATCCAGCTGTACCTCAACCATTGCGACCTAGAATCGGTAAGAAAAAAGAAAAACGAACAAGAATTAATACGCTTAGAGGATTACGATGAAGGATCTCTAGTGTGTTGAGCCGTAAAATAAAACATATCCCTGATAATGTTAGTAAATAAACGTTCGTCTTACAATTAATAGAAAAATCACACAACGGAAATCCAAAATATCAGGTCTATAAATAAGTTTTAACGGTGTCGTTTACTTAAACTTTTTACTTTAGTAAAATCTGGCAACACTGTTATTTTGATGTGTCATCTTCAGGGTTTGTTTGCCCCTAGCTGCCATTTCATCAATTAGTAAACAAAGTATTTTCCGCGTGGTTGCAAAATGAATACATTCGTCCCTGAAAAAGTGTTTTTGCGGGGAATTCTCCTTCATTACTTTTGTGATGAAAATTTCGTGCACCGAGATCGATCGTATAATGAGGGATCAACATGGTTTCAACGGTTTACAAGGGGCGATTTTAGTATGGAAGACGAAGAACGCTCATTTGGGGCATTTGGTGTAGAGATGTGTACACTGAGTAAGAGTGAGTGAGTGAGTTAAATACCGCAAGTAGGTTTCAAATCAGCAAAAAGAGTTTATTTCACTCTTTATACTAACTCACTCTTTATACTTACTCACTCACTCTCTGTGAAGACTTCTAACTCACTCTTTTCGGTTTATACTCACTCACTCACTCTTTTCGGTTTTAACTCACTCTTTTCATATTATAATTACTCTTTTCTAATACGAAAAGAGTGAGTTTAAACCGAAAAGAGTAATTATAATATGAAAAGAGTGAGTGAGTGAGTATAAACCGAAAAGAGTGAGTTAGAAGTCGGAACAGAGAGTGAGTGAGTGAGTGAGTGAGTATAAACCGAAAAGAGTGAGTTAGAAGTCGGCACAGAGAGTGATTATAAACAGGATATTAAATTTTGTTTAGAAAATTATTTTTTAATGAATCTTTAAAAAGTGAGTTAAGGATTTAAATCGTTATAGTCACTCTTTTACTCTGATTTAAATCACTGAAAAGAGTGAGTTTTCTCATCTCTAATTTGGTGGGACCAGCTGGGCGTGGTGTACCACGAAGTGCTGGAACCAAACGAAACCATCATGGGTGACGTTTAACGTCGACAAGCTATGCGTTTTTAGTAGCGCATTGAAAGACAAAAGGCCCCAGTACGCGACCAGGCATGACAACGCTTGGCCACATGTTGCGGCATTTGTCCGCACTTACCTGCAGAAACTTAAAATGGGATGTTTTACCCCACTTGCCGTATAGGCCAGATATTGCGGCATGCGACTACCATCTGCTACGGTCGATATAGCATGGCTTCACCGCGCTGAAACATGGATACCGGATTTCCTCTTTTTATGAAGGAATCCACAATCAAGCCAAAAGATGGGCAAAAGTTGTACAAAGTGACGGAAATTACTTTTCTGAATAAAATCGATACCCATTCGCGGGCCTCGGAGGCTTGAAATTCCGTAACAAAAAATCCGTCAAAACTTATTTATAGACCTGATAAACATATGTAAAACCTCGTCGCATTCTTCACTACTTCACACGGTGATTAAATTGGTCTAATGCAAACCGAAAATTAAATATCCACCATTTCCGTACAATGTCCTGCCGTTCGGTACCATTATACACATATATTTTCACAGTAACATGCGAAAATAGAGTTTATGTATCTACACGACAAGAACTCGCAAAGCCAGTAAACGAAACTCGTTAATCATAATCATCCTGTCGGCAAGCAGACCATAAGATCCAAACAATTTCTTATAGTTTGCGACGAATGGAATGTTTCCGACCAACGTTAGCGGCTAGTTAAACGACTTGCCGTGTTCTGTTTGGTGGTTTGCGAATGTGTCTCTCTCCCTGCCACCCCACCAAGCGGTCACGAAGTTTATGATGGTTTTGTGATTTGTGTTGGGTTGGCGGCGATGGTGGTGTCGCGTTCGACCTCACCGAAACACAGTGCGTAACGCAGGGAGGAGGCTATGTTTGTTGGCAATGCAAATTGGTACCTCGGCGCTAAACCGTACCAAACACTACATATCTCGACCGGATGGGACGGTGTGAGGGTGATCTTGCAAAGATCAAAACAACCTGGGACCAGCACCAGGCGGCGAGAGGCTTTTGAATCAAAATTCGTATGGGTAGAATTAAACTATTTTTAAAATAAACGGAACCGCAACCTGGCGCGCGGTGTGTGAATATTCGCTCCCACCTCAGATGGGAAGACAGGTTAGGCCGGCCGGTGATCGCATCACACACCTTCGTCGCCTTCCTGAATGCCGCTGAACGACACTGACACTGACCCCACAGCGGTGGCAAGCCGTATGCGCGACATTGAGAGCGCGTGTTTAGATGGCATCAACCTCTTGGCAATAGCGCAGCGGGCGCTTAGGTCTAGTAGCGATTGTCTTTACTTTACTTACCATCGCAAATCCGGACAGCAGGGCGGACGTTTTGCTGGAAGCTTTTAGTTTCGCTCGGCTCAGCTGTAGCTTGCGCCAGGACAGATAGTTCGGTGTGTGCAGATCATCTCCGGTCTGTGACATTGTGCTTAGGTTGGATCGTCGCTGGAAAATAGGAAAAACAAACAAGCGATAAGAATTCGTTGTTCGGAGCAAGCGGGTAAGGTGTATGCAGCAACAAGTTCTAATTAAAAGGTCTACAGCCACGTTCGCTTACAATCGCTTCCTGGGCTAAGAATGACGCAGCGCCCCCGTGCAAACTGGCGGCTGGACCGACAAGACCCGAAAGCAGTCCCGTGTTAACGTTGCAGCTGTTCGGATGTGAAGCTCCGGTCAAGAAGTCTCCAACGCCGGATGCACCAACGCCACCACCACCACCCAACGCGGACGACGACGAGTGGGAACGGCTCGTACGTACCTTCGGTACCGGCTGTGGACTGACCCGTAGTGCGGTCGCTGTCGCCGTTACCGGATGGTTGAAATTGCGGTAGAGTGGCGAGTTCAGGCACAGGTTCGATTGTGAGCAGCTCGGATGTAAATGCATTGTTTCGCGGTGCCGTGCAAGGTGCGCGATGAGATCGTAACGGACGCCGAGAGTACTACCAACGTCGAGTCGATCGTGAGAGCTAGCGCGAGTGCACGATTTTCTCACCAGATTACACACACACACACACGGTCACCAATTGATGCTGGCTGTGTGTTGTCGAGGGAATTTTGAGTGTTTCTTTGCTGTCGGAACGAAAGTGTGGTGTGCAATCGCACGTGCACTCTCGCGAAAAGGGAAACCTTACGCGTGTAATCAAACAGAATGACGGTCGCGGTATGCAATGTTTAAAAGTGCATTATAATATCTAGTTCTTCTTCATTATATTAAGCACCTATTTCGTTGGAAAAAATAGAATTTCACCTAACAGATAAATCATTCCGCAGTCGCATATCGCAAACAATGTCACGCTGTCCGTTACAGACTCAATTTCACCAGATGTACAGGTGATCTTTCACTCAACGATCGAATATGCTCTCGCGTTCTCGTGCCGAGCAACAAACAAGCTGCAACACACAAAGAAAAGTGTCCCGCAATCATTCTTTTTCCCTCCCATGTGTGTGAAAAACGATGATCACGATCAAGCATATACGAATCGGCGTTTGTCTGTGTGGTTTGCTGTACTGTAACTTAATGGGATGTCGTTGTAGGGGACGGCGCCTAGTACACATATGTTCGCCCACCTTATACTAGGAAAAAAGGGGAAAAAACACAAACTAACGGTCGCTCTTCGTTGACAAAAATATCACCAAACATTCCTCTATTCGGCATGTCTGTCCGGTAACCATGCACCAGCTTACTTTAACACGATCGCATCTCGCAACACCTTCTCGTAATGATCATCGCCAGCGTGTGACGCTTTTTATTGCGATTTTCACCAAACAAAAACGTGTCTTGAAGTGCAAAAAAAAAACTGTCTAATGCGAAAACCGGGAATAAACGTAGAACCAAGTCCAGTGGCACGATCGGTTCTCAATTCAAGCGCGTCCGGCGGTTCACACATTCCATCGTTAGAGATAGGCGTCGCGAAACGATGATTGAACGAACAGCTGTGTGCTACGGAGGTCAACACAGTGGACAGAGAATTCGATGCCAACAAAAATCTATCGGTTTTCTTCCATTTTCTTAAACCTCTCCGGACGCTGACTGGTACACCATGCTGCAGTAGCATTTACACGATAAAGAATAAACACATATTACTCATCATAGGTTATAAGTAAATAGGTTATGCAGATAAGGCACAGTACACAGTATTTGTTTGCACATTGATTAGCGGGTAGGATTCTTTTTCGGATTTTTATCGCTAAAAACAATATTTAGCGAGCCGAAAATCTAAAGCAAAGTATCAAATTTCCCTAAACAAAGCGCACACCACTAAAAACAACCATCTTATACAACACAATGCACTTTTTCACGATTGCACCGCTTGCTGCGATACGTCAAAATCACATGTTGCACCATCAACCAACCCCACCATACGCCGATCGCGTTGTATTTAAATATCGTTTACACACGTTGCTTGGTACTCTGTAAATCCAAATCGATGGTAGAACGCCAGACGCTGGCCACAATCAAATCACACGCACACAATCCGTTGGCCACACCAACAACACATACGCGAGATGCGTGCGTTAATATTAATATTCCATCGTCCCTGTGGACGGTTCAAGGTTTTGCCGTCTATTAAACCACATACTACGGTACGGTCCCGTACCTAGTGCGCGCTTATTTGGCAAAGAGCACGCATGGCCGAAGAGCGCAGCACAGCCGCACGAGAGCAAACGAACCCAGCGACACACTACTAACATACTAAACTTCAATCATCGGCGTGTAACCTAACCCAAAGTGTAGACTATCATGTGTCCACCCCGTTGTTGTCCCTTTATGCTGCTAGCGTATGTGGGGGGGGGGGGTTCTCACACACCCGAAAGGGAAGTAAAATGATGATCGCTAACACATGTATGTATGGACGAGCGAGAGTACTTATATCGTGTTCTCGTTCGCGATAGCCCTTTACTAAAAATGTCCCACCACGGATTCTGTTTCGTTGGTTGTTACAGCATCGATAAGGTATATCCGATACACACACACATTCAAACGTGGAATGCAATTCCGTTCAGTGCATCAGCTTGCAACAACAACAGGTGGTCGGCTCACAGTTTATGCTTTAGTGTACACACGCTTGGTTGGCGTGTCAAACAACGCGGGAAGAGTGTTGTGATTACTTCAAGTTAACTTTCACCCATAGTACCGTCGCCTTTACTAACCAATCCCTTGGTCTTGTGCGTTATGACACGGCGAGAAAGACAACTGTGAAACGTAAAAAGCGCGTAAAAGTGTGCCGTTTTTGTTTGTTTAGGATGAAACCATCGTTCAACGGATGGTCATGGTCACGGACATAAGGTCGAGTACCACCTGCTTTCGTGTGTGCATGCACAGCATAACGGTAACGAGGGAAAAACCTTTCAATCAGATGGATTTATCTGTCTGTTTACCTTGCTACGGTGAGGCAGGTAAAACGGTAGAGTTTAATTATAAATTTTAAAAATAATATTCATCTCTTGTTAGAGCAACAATCTTTCTGTTTGGGTCTTGAGCTATTAAGCATCGAAACTTGCAATGTACAAATAAATAAACCTTGCTTCTTCTAGTGAAAGAGAAAGCTCACTCGTTGAAAAATAGGCCACTTTAAAAGTCCATAGAATATTGCATCCAGTGCCGGCACTAAAAAGCATTAAGATCGTCGTGTTGCGCCCACCACCACCAAGCGGAAACGATGAAACTCTGGTAAATATTTACATTTTGATGAATGATCACGATCACCAAACGATCGTAAAAGTAACCCATACACGGTGTAGTAAACTTCCAGCTACGACGATAGGGGATTTTTAGCAAATGCGTCATCCCGCTCCCCGAAACAACGACCGGTTGGCTAGGGAAGGAATGGAACATTTTTCACCACTCGCAACACTCTTACCTTGTTGTGTGTACTGCAAATACTGGTTCGGTTGTTCCAACTGGTAGCGCCGTGGCCACCGTGCGGTGTAAGACTGTGGGTACTGTTGGCGCCGATGCTTCCACTGTGGCTGTTTCCGAGGTGAAGGTGCGCGTGATTTAGACCCGTCCCGTTGCCCACGTTCGGGTGGTGATGTACGACTGCACCGTTGTGGCTGTTTCCGTTTCCGTTCGGCTGATGGTTTAGGCCCGTTTGATGTAGCTGGCCCGTGCTGTAGGTTTTCGGTGTTACCGTCGTCCCGAGGGTGGTTGCCAGCACCGTATCGATTCCGGCCGTACTAGTGCTCCACACCGACACCGTACCATTGCTGAGGAAGGTTAACAACAACAGGCTCCATTGCTTAGATTCGCGAAACAACAAAGAACGGAACGACAGGGGGCGTATAAACTAATGCTAAGCGTGTACGGAATTTCGGGGCTTTGGAATGTATGGAAGAATGACTAACAACTAATTCTTAAACGCTCTACTTCACAACATCTAAAAGGGGTGAACCGAAAACAAAACACACGCAAAAACGAAGCAATTTAAGCTAGGTCAAATGTTTATCTTTTTCTGACGTGTGAGATGGACGGCAATAGCTACAACAAAGCGGTTGGATCATGGTTCCTTTCGGAGCAGGCAAGCAACTTTGACAGCTCATATATGCTCAGCATTTTACAGCATATTAGGAATTTTAAACGTTTTCTAAACACTTCAATTACAAAATCATACTATTAGAACGTTTGATAATTACGAAGTCAAATTAAATGAACAATAGAAAGCTAGAAAACAAATAAAACGATATTCGAGCAGTTATTATTTTCACAGCAAAACTGCTCGAGGTGCTCGAATGTTTGATTTCAATCCGTTCCGATTCACAATCCAACACTGTGCCATCTCTACTGCACTACGGTCTAATAGCAGTATGTAACGGACAAAATTGTGTGCGTCTAAAACCACTATCATTTCATTCTATCCTATTTCTCATGAACAAACGTGTGTAAAATAGTCTCGGAAGATGAGTTTTGAGTTTTTACTTTGATATTTACAAACAAAAAGCAAGAAAAATATCGAACAAAGTTTGTGTTAAAATAAAAAAGGAAAAACGTTGCTGCTCAAGGGTTAGTTGCATTGGATATCTCACGATAGAGGACGCTGCAAATGCATAACATCGACAAACACGTTGTTTTTAAACGTTTTAGACAAATTCTTTTTCAAATTCGTTCCCACTTATATTGGAGCTACCATTCTTATGCACTCTTACTTCAAACTTTAATTTTACTACAGTTTGAATTGCCTTTTTTCATTAATCAGAACCACATAATCGGCCAACATTTACTGTTTTCAAATTGATTAATTATGTAGAATAATTGCCACTCTTGTTACTATTTTGCATTCGCCCTATATAGAACATTAAACGATAGAAACGTACCGAATAGAAATTTCACCAACCTATCAAACACATTCAAACGTTGACTCCTGTCCACAAACGCACTGAAAACTGAGGCAAATTGTTCCCTTTTGTGCACCCAGTCATTAAGCCACGCATTTCATTATCTCTTCGTGTGCAGGGCAGGCGGACAGTAGAAAACGAAAGCGCTTTAACCTAGGAACAGGTATTTACGACCCGAGTCGTTAAGACCAGATGTGAGCGTAACCGGGCCGGCAAAGAAAAGAACCCGGTTCAATCTGGCTACCACTTTTCCACCCTCATCCTCATTAGCATCGGCCCCAAACCCGCGGAGGAATGTGCATCGGAAGAAGCGACTCCGGTGGGTTCGCTGGTGCAGTGAGCCGGTCCGGTGAGACGGTGATAATAATCAGCGACATCGGGAATCGCACAACAAGCACAGCTCGGCTAGTAGTAATAGACAAAATGAATAAAACATGTTCTTACCGGGTGAAGGCAGGTGGGCGAGAAAATGAAAAGAAACTCCCTGCGCTGAAATAAGTTCAAATGGCAACAGGTGTGCTGTAATAGGAGTCCTACTGCCGTGCGGTTGGCGCGATTATGTAAATTTGTACCGGAATTCATCACTCTAATTTGTCTCTAGGTATCCATCATTGCGTGTGGGGCATTGGTACAGGATTTGAATGCGAGCCGCGATTGAAGATAGGTTAAGCGTATAGATGAAGTAATCAGGTCATGACACGAGCTGTACCCCTCGATACAGACGGAACTCGGCAAATATTGTTACTAGCTTGTATGAAGTAGAATTATTCAATCACGCAAAGCGAGGACTTCTCCTTTCGAGAAGCTTAACGAGCCCCGGGTTAAAGTGTAGAGAGTGTGGCGATATCGGAGTTCCTGTATCCGACGCCCCAGTCGATGAAAACAATGTGCCATCAAATAAGCCCAACCAAGCACACATAACGCACCAACCAACAGTGAGGTGTTTAATGGACTCTAATCGTTTGTTAAGATGACTATCGCACGAAAACGGTGTCGAAGGGCTGCCCAACAGCAACATCAACCACAGAAAGAAGCACAAACAAATAAGTCCATCTGTGGTGCGTGATTCAAGAACATAAGCCGGCTAATTTAAATAGCTAGCTAGTTGGGCCCTCTTATCACTCCAACCGTCAGACCAATCGTCCACGAACAACAATGTCCCACACTAATAGAGCTTCGCGGGGGTATTGTTATGCACGGCGAGGGAAGAAAAACAAGCAGCTCAACATGAAAGCCTGCACAAACGTCTCTGATGAGCGAAGGTTGATAGTGTTGCAGTCATACAAGCGATAAGCATATTACCTTCAGCATTCATTAGCCAGCAGGAGGACAGTAATTTCGTTTTGAAAAACAAAACCCGCCGTCATCCACGTGATACACCCAAAACAAAACATACGAGCTAGTCTTGGGCTGTATTATCAAATCAATTCAAAGCAGGGCTACCCACAGTTTACAGCGCAACATAGTACACGATCATCGTGCGAGTGTCGAATTGAAAAATGAGTTTTTAAACTGGTTTATCATCGTGCACTGGGTGTAGAGCGCCAGAAAACCGCAACCTCATCGCGGATGCTCCACACCACATCACTAATCAACACTTTAGCGTAGCTGCGCCGTCCTGTGGTCACGTGTTTCGGAGAGCACTTTTGAGAAATCTGAGCAGAAAGCCCCCGTAATCACTGTCAGCGGTGAACACATTTCTTTGCGCATTCCGATCGGCAGAATCGCTCCAAACAGTTCGATGAATTGTTGTGCTGCCCGTGAAAACGTGCACAACGTCGTCGATCTATCTTCCACGGCACAGGTGCTTGTTTGTTTCGTTTGCTGTGGCAAAAACCACCCTCGCCCGGCCGGCGTCGTGTCAAAGCCAAATCGTCGGGAAGTTGCAATTAAATCCAATTGATTACCTGTGCTGTGCGGCAGTATTTAGTTATTCCTCGATATCCGCTAGTTATGGGACGTTGGATTCGAGGAAGCCGACAGTACCTGGAATCAGTAC
This sequence comes from Anopheles maculatus, assembly GCA_002091835.1. Taxonomy (NCBI): domain Eukaryota; kingdom Metazoa; phylum Arthropoda; class Insecta; order Diptera; family Culicidae; genus Anopheles; species Anopheles maculatus. Next base: position 92,499 of record KZ062604.1, read on the forward strand.
AGAACAGGGTGATAGCGTGCCATCTGTCACGAGCTCCGGAAGCAACACCTCTCGTACGACGGAACCCAACTAAAGGGGCTCACTAACGACACGGGTGGATCACGATCAGGAAGTACCGCATTAGCGCCATGTGACAAACTGGGCTTTCCCGACACCGAGAACACGGGAGAAGCATTCGGAAAACAGCTCCCACATTTCCACTTCCACGCTCGTGACATAGAGGAGAGAGACCTAGAGTATGTGCCAGGGAAGACCTAGGGAGGGATGCGATTATCGCTGTTTTTTTCACCTGTTTAACACACAGTGCCCTTTTTTGTGACTACTACTAAATGACAAATAGGCACGAGCGTACCGTGCTTAGGCTAAGTCGACACGTGACACACACCGAGTGTCGATTCCTTTCGCACCTTGCTTGATTGGAAGCACTTTACTTCACCCGGTACGGTAGCGCACAAAGGTTCACGCCCACACACACACACCGGTAGTGTTGACGTCTGTTTCCACTGGTTTAAAAAAATTAATGCACTACGCAGTACGTGAACGAAAAAGGTGCCCCAATCTCGTTTTGCGACGACAATTGCAAACCACAAGCTCGCACGTCACAGTACCGTCCACACATGATCGAATCTGCATAACAACGATTCCAGCAGCAGCTTTTGGTTGACCGAGAAACCAGAAGAACCAGCGTACCCTTGTTCGCTGTAGGCGACCTACCCTGCTAACCTTGAGGTGGGCGCCAGGCAGCCAACCATCCATCCCAACGGGAACCCGACCATAAGGGTTGAAGTGCAAAGCGATCAATAATTCTTCGCAATTGAATGATTTAGCTCTAATTGACGTAAGTAACACGAGATTGACTGTTGATTTCTTAAACGTTGGAGCCTGTTGGAGTGTATGTAGTTACGGGTTTGGTTTCCTCTTTGGGGAGTGTGTTAAAATTGTCGATTTGTCTTTCATTCGATTACTGTCACCAACATCCCTGAGATCGATGGTGGATGAACATTTAAAGTAGTGGAAGTTGGAGCAAGTTTACATCGCCAGCTTGCATTTTCGTCACTAACAATTTAAGTAAGTGACCACATGAGTATACCAAATTGTTTATACCTATGACTATATATAGTGTGCCAGATTTCATACAGAATAGTCCTTTTATTTTAAATCCTAACTAGCAACATTGACTATAATCTTGTTTTGTTTCAACCAACTCAAATAAGCCGTAAAAACAAATAGAGATAAAAGATCGAAAAAGTAAGTGTCACAATGAAAAGTTGAGACAAAACAAACATTGGATCGTGGGGTCATTCGAAAAAAGCGATGGTAGATGCGCCAGCGGCAGGACCGGGGTTCAAGTCTCATCTGGACCGTTCTCTCATAGTGAAGACTGACTAACCAACTATGTGGTAACAATAAGTCTAATAAACCAAAAATGGCAGGCATGACATAAAAGGTCGTTGGGCCAAGAAAGAGAGAAGTCCTGGAATAGTTGGCCAGGAACGCAGGCCGATAAGAGCCGAATTTGGTTATAAACCTCTGACATAAACTTATGCCATACCAATTTAAATTTTCATGTTTTCTTTGGAATTATTTTGTTTAAATGGCCGTCTAACCTCATAGCCCAACAAATAACGCCATTCTATGAATTATTAGAAATTATTCAAATCATTAAAATGTTTACAAAAACACTATTCTTGAATTACTTACTTTCTAACTCATCAGACGCTACAACCGCTTCTTGGCCTGGTGTAACATTCCTCGATACAACTGCCAATCCAATATCTTGACCGTTCTAGTGGACAGATCCATTACTACATCTCACTTTGGAGTCCACTTCTTCAAGACTTTCACTTACAACCGCCATTGCTCAAAAGGACTTTACGATATGGATCATCCGGTGCCAGTCTTTTGACATGGTCAGCCCAACGGAGCCAGGCGATTCTAATTCGCTGCACTTTGGTGAGGCCACCAAAATTCAGTTCGTATCAGTTCGTAAAACTCGTCAAAGAACCGGCTACTCCTCCAGAGGTTATGGACAGAGTCCATATTTTGCTTGTCATTGAGTGTTGTCGTACTCCATATGATTGCAATGTTCCTTTCCTTTACTCCATAAGCCTCGAGAACTACTGAATTCACCTTTTTAATTTCAATTTCCTTGCATTCTAATCCTAATCCTAATAAGGTCAATATTTTTGGAGAGTTTTTATACGCGAATTTTTATGTAACGTTGGCTAATTTTGTTTTCTTTTGCTTCTTTTAGGATAATATTTATATGAATTGTATGATTTTGAAACTGATACAGGTACTGGCAGTTTTAACGTTTAACTTCAATACTATTTGATCTAGTAGCATTGGCCTGTTGTACCATTGAGCGAGTGATTGCATACCTCCAGGCGTAATATTTCAAGACTTTCAGTTACAACCGCCAGTGCATCAACGGGAAAATTCGTGAAACATAATGTATAGTTATTTCCCGCTTATGAGCAGGAAGGTTGTATCCAAAACAGTAAAACTCATCATGCCATGAAAATAAGAGAAAACAAACGCTCCGGAATTGCATGCGACGAAGAAGTGCAAACTTCAAATTTATGATGGCACAGCAGTAGATTTACCACACACACAAACACAAAGAGAGATAAAAATATACATTCACTAACGAGACAAGGTAAGATGATTTGCTCATCTGCAATAAAGCCACCATTCCAGGAAATAGGTTGCCTCGTTCTTATTCCCAAAAATTTTATCACAACCGTTTTGTTTGTACACTGCTCTCAGCCTCAAATGCAATATGCTTCGGGGCAATAAAATAAATATTAAATTAAGTCCAAAACAAATTCGCTTCCCTTCGTTGAGGCGCAAAACAAAAAACCAAAAATACCAGCAGCGAATTTAAACCATCTCACTTGGCTGCAAAACGTAACGCAAAACTTTCACTATATCACCTGAGGCTTCAGCTGCCGTCCCGGCGTTCTTCCATACGCCCACCACAAACAGCGGAAGTTTGAAAGTGGCAAAAGCGAAGGAGAGAGATGTGCAAAACGAACGGCACAAAATACGGCAACATTACCGCCAACATTTGCCAATCATTCTTTCGGCTTTCGGCCCCGTCAGGGTTTCAGGCAGACCATCGCGATACCATCGACGGCATTGTCAGCTGCGAGCGATGCTTCCTTCCGGTATGGTGCGATTACAAACGATTCTGCTTACCCCGGTCCTTAAATGGCATCAGCCATTGCACGCTTACACACGCTAGTGCTGTGCTGCAGTTCCTTGGAGACTCATAAACTTTATTAAATTCGCGCGCACTTCCCCGTGCCTTTGTTCCCTGTGTGTTGGCACGGGATCGTCGAAGCTGTGGACGAGGTCGAAGGGCTGGCGAATGACACTAAACCTGATGGCTGATTCAATTGTCACCCGTGGTGGACACACTGTCGTATAGCCCCATCGTGTAACTGACCTTGGCGCATTGCGGGTGTTTTGGACGATGGCATTGCGCGTCACTCGTGAAGCATCATCCTTGTTTGCAATGGTCGGCGGGAGATTTACTATACACAGCCGGAAACTGTCCTAGCTGTCGGCGGGATACGCTCGAAGGCTTTCTATTATTAGCCAGAATGGCGTTACGAGCTCGTCGGTGGGTTATTATAAACATGACTGAGCTCGTTTTTTATGAGCAATTCGAATAATTACTGGCAATAGTCAAATTGCAACAATATGCTATAGCTGTGTCCTATTACAAGGAGTTCATTTTGAGAATTATAAACATTGTAAAACGAACTCGCATCTATGCAAGTAAAAGTGTATGCTAAATTGGACATCTTCCTTCTATATCAACATTCACATGAAATTCAGCGAAAGTTATCAAACAGTTGCCTATTTCCTCAGCTGTTAATCGTTGCTATGGCCCACTGACGAAGTAACCGAGCTGATTCTCAATTCAGTAAAGGTACCAATGGATGTTCTATTTCGGTACCAAGATAAAGAGCGCCAGTCATTGTGCAAACCGGTTCCGTGGGCGTACTTTCCGTGCCATTCTTGCGGGTGTGTTGTCTCGCAGTACAACGTACCATCGTACGCAGCTCCCGGAAGAAAGAAGCTTACATACAGGACTTCAAACAGGCAGACAACAACAGAAAAAAGATCACTTGACGAAAACCGGCTAATGCTACAAATTTATTATTACTGTCCGTCGAAGGTTTCAAGCCAACGAATGGGCCTACACATAGTCAGTACAATGTGCGGGAGAAACTATTTAAAGCATGAGGTAGATTATGGATTTCCAACCTTTTGTTTCTCTCTTTCTCTCTCTCTCTCTTTTGCTCACCTCCCCCATTCTGTGGGCTAATAGTCTCCAACAGATCTCCGGCGGTCCTCTCAAGGGTCCAAGGTTCAAGCCCCCCTCAAATGTGAGGGAACTTCACCATGATTTGTGACTGCGCAGATACGTACCGCGGTGCTCGATGGCTACACTGTGTGAGAAGGGTGTACAGAGATACACCGGCCCGGACCTGTGGAGGTGGATGATTTTTTTTATCTGCGTAGGTACCAATCACTCTGCCTTCAGTGCTAGCATATCATAAAGACAGACAACTCGATTCGTTCGTTTAGCGAGGTGGTGGTTAGTGATTAAAAATTAACTACTCCGATAGACGAAAGTGCTTATTACTGCTACCATATGGTCAGCTGAGTTGGGTTCATTGTAAGGGAGCCCTCTTCAATTTCCCATTACCAGCCCAACTAGGGGGAAGGTTGACTCGGTTCGACTGGTGACAATGACAATTAATTTGGCCACGTACTGGATTGCGGCTACCAGGTGCCGGTGCGCGGTAAACAGTGTTATGCAAACGCGCTTTACTGCTACCATCGTCTAAACGTCACGCGTATGATATACGATTGGGCGGTACAGGCGACGGCTTTATTGCTTTTGCTCCCACCATACGGCAAGCGTGCGTATCTATTGTTTCTACGCTTGTACCAATGTGCACATTACGCACAGCTCACACGCACACACATGCCGAGTGGGTTGAGTTATCAATTGAATTGGTTAGGGAACCTGAATGCACCTCCCTATGTAAACTTACGGTGTTCTAAATGTTTACAGCATAATTACTGAGGGCGAATGAAGTTCTGCAGATAAGTAGCTATTAATTAATACAAAAACATGTTAATACACTGATACCACTTTCTATGGACGCTCATAAAATTGGTGTATTTTGTTATTTAGTGAAGAATTGGTTCTTCGTTTATCAACATCTAAAGCTTTTTGTAAAACTAAGCAAATAAGGTATGAATCTCTATTTGGCGCAATAGATCTTGTAGTTTATATAGGCGCATCGTACACTTCAGAATTCTCCAACATTCAACTTAGGCTTTCCTCAGGGAAGCTTTCTAGGCCCTGTTTTATTTACTATATGAATCAATTGATATCAATTGATATTAGTTAGTGTGTACGAAACTACTAAAAAATCTAACTTCCAGGCTACAATGTTTCCGATTGCGATAGACTTTAAAGATATATAACAAATCTTAAAGTATGGTGTGATGTGACCTTTACAGTATTCTAGAATTGACTGCTTAGCAAATATCCAAACAAAATTCACAAAAGCTATGTACTACTGGCTGTAATGGACTAATATTGTGGATTGTTCATCGTATTAGCCTCGTTGTTTGCTTCTTGGACTGGAAATGCTGTATCATAGCATAGTTTAGTGTATTTTTGCAAGACGCCCTAAGTTAATAATTAATAGGATTATTTTATCAACTTATAGGAAGCTTAGACTACGACCATTTTAATAACCAACTTAACGTAAATGGTTCTTTTGTGCTTTTGACTCTCTAATGCAAACGACAAAGTCTGACAACAATATTGCTACTAATTGTGGACATTGACATTAATCAGCTCAAAACTCGGTTAAGGCTTAATGTTTCTTCGCTTAGTGTTAGAGTTAGAGAGGTCCTTGGTGTTAGAGTTAGAGAGGTCCTTCTAGGGGTTGAACAAGAAAAGAAAACAGTTTTTCCCCAACAATTGAGCGCTTTTCTCAACACTTTCATGTGGAAATTCTTCCTAAAACCGGTTGAACTGCTCCGGAAGAACTCATAACAGCTTCTTTTATGGTTTTGATGGCACAGTTTCTTGTCAAAATTATGCTTTCGATTAAGATCTTATCCAAAAACCGACCAAACTTGCTTATAAATTCAATAAAGATCTTCTAAAACTGGGACTTTATAGTAGAAAAGCTCCAACAAATGTAATATTCGTGAAGAGAAAATGATTGTTTCGACGGTAGTTGATCTTAAACACTATTGTTCGTTTGCAGGATCTCAATTTAAATACCTCTATGACTCTTAAACTGTTTTACCCCATAATAAAAATTCATCAACACACCTTTTGTGTGCGGTTCTGGCCATTGTTCTGTAAAATCAGTTTGATTGTTCTGATAGAACTTATTATCACAACTTAAAATGATGATGAGTTCTCTCTAGCCAAAACAAAACAGAAAGTGCGCTGCTGCATTGGCATGTTTATATCAGACTGTAGCAAATGTTTGAAATTGTGCTTTATAGTCAAACATGTCGATAATGTACAATTTTGGTTATGTTTGTTTCCCAATAATCATCGTATTTCTACGTCAAACCAAGCGACATCTTATTTTCACTGTGTAATGTAAGTTTATGTGTTTTTTTTTGGTTTAACCTTAATTTTCTTCATTTTATTAGCATTGATATAAACGGTGCTGAGTTGTTTTCGTATGATTATAGCATTTTGTCGAGTTTACGAACAGTTTTAGAACTTAATGCAACTTCATTCCCTTAATTTTTCAAATAGTCTTAGCTATTTCTATACTAAACTATTTGTAACAACATTTTAAGATCGTTTGATTTAACTATTCAAACGTAAATTCAGTAAGTCGTCCGATAAATGCGGCTATAAAAAATGGTCACTCACGTTAACGAAAGAAGAAATGATGAAAGTTTTATAACGAATTATGTGCCATAAGATTTGCGAAAATTTCTTATCTATTATTTTTATTTAAAGAAACAATTAAACTAAAGAAGATAACTATCATAAAATAATAAAAAGATTGAGGATATGAAAAGCGGCTATAGGACAATTACCTAAAGTTGACCACAAAATCAACTCAAACTACACTCACAGTACAGGCACTCGAGCAGCACAACAATTTCTCATGACTCATGAATTTCTTGCACGACCGTACTCTCTTTCCAATTTCTACACACACACAAACAAATCTTCCAAGCTTGGGTCATGTGCTTTTGATTGATTTACAGGGCATAAACTCACCCGGCTCCACCTCCACCCAACCCGCCAAAAATCCATACAAACCCACCCCTATCCAACGCACTTTCGGTTCACTTAACAAATTAATACATCTGCAAGGGTTTTCGCCGCACCAAAGCCGATGAATATTCACAACGCGGACGCTCAGCGTTGTTCCCTCGGTTCCCTGGTAAACTGCGCCATCTAAACCACACAAACGCATTTTTATGATTCACAAAATACCAACATCACCCCACCAGCAGACACACACATACAAGCGCACGACTCTTGCTTGACTTTTACACAGCTGTGTATTTCTTTTATTACCCTTAGTGCGCGGTTAGAGCTTTACTGGTGCAACCGGATGGTGATGTGGTGGCCAGTGTGTAAAAAGGGCGCAATTTAATTCGGTTAAGTGATTTTCCTTTTCACATTGCTACATTAAGGCTTGAAGGGGCCGATCGAATAGGAAGGAGGCTGTCGAATCTCAAATGCCCTTTTGCACCTGCACGTTGACGTTGATCGAAGATGCTGTCTCGCTGCAAACGAGACATAATAAAAGAGCTTTCGAGGTGAGCAACAGCTTAAAGGGAAAAACTGTCTAAAGGATGATCGAATCAACTTGCTGGTTAATTTAATTTCCCAAACACGTTCTAAGAAACATCAACCTGAAGCAAAAGCTTTTCATTCGGAAAGCTCTCAAGCTTACTGTACAGCCGTGCAGGTAAAACGAGAAAATCATTACGATACCAGATTCCCGATAAGGTTAACGTTAACCCCAAAGGCTTGGTGAAAAAGTTTCTTGTCCTAATTAAAAATAAATCTTAATTTCACTCTATAAATCCGTTCCGCACCAGCAGCAGCAGCATGTCGTCAAGCGTTTTTCAAATCGACCCGTTTTCGGGTTGTCTGTTATTAATTTTTCGCCCAACCTTCCAAACATTTAATGTACAATAAATTAGGAAAATGTGAAATTATGGATAAGCCGATTCAACTAAACCTTTATCGCACGGAAGAAAGGAAAAATGAACAGCAAAACAACGCCAAACTTTCAATCGTGTTCGCATTACCCTCACCAGACGTGTGTCTTTTACGCACCATTTAGATTTGCTCCGGAATTCCCTGTTGCGGTGAAGGAATCCACCCCAAAGAGAAAAAAGAAAACCCGGCGCAAAACAATGGATTAATGATGCCCGCGAATACACTGATGTACTTCCTTAAAAAACTGCCACCGGACCGATGGGTTTGGTTGGTTGGTTGGGTAAGACATGGAAGAAAGATGGCAAGAACAAACTCTCCGGTGACCGGTAGGGGGAAAAAAGGAAAACGTAAAAATAGCGACACACAAAAACGAAAAAAAAAACAGTTAATTGCTGTTTAATGATTCAGAAGGCGTACGCCGGTGGATTTCTTTACGCAACTGACATTCCCGGGTCTCGCTTTTTTGTTTCGTTCTCTGCCACAAGTCTGTTTCGTCGTCTGTTCGTACTTGAGCCGAACCATTCGATTAAGTTCTTTACTTATCAGCTCAGATTACCATTTCCCAAAGCTTTTCGCGTGGCCTCCGAAAGCTTTCCATCCACATTTCTGCTGACCACATAACACCATTCTCAGTGGTAAAAGTCCCTCACAATTAACATGTTCGAACGGCGTCAGGCCGTTACTGGGTGGTGCTAATTGAAAAACTATAACCTACACCGCGAATTAACCTACCAAAGGTCAAAAGGATCACGACCAGAGTTTAATTGTTTCGGTGACATTTCCAATATTCCACGAATATTGGCGCCCCTCTGGCGGTGCATAACCGTAATCAGGATTGTCCGATTGTCGGCTTCTTTAGCATTTTAGATCATTAACTCTGTGCACGCCCTTTACGGTGACTCCCTGGAGAAGCGTTCAAGAAGCGGGTTTGGGATGTGCACATCGTCGTCGGGGATCTTCTCATAAATTACGACGAATCGGGACGTGATTTACCGCAGCAGCGATCTCTCTTTCCTCCCTTTATCTTCCCGGATGTGCAAGATATGCACATCGGTAACAATATGGGTTGTGCTCTGTGTGTTGCAACTAATTTGCGGCATACCTTATACCCGCGTGTGTGTGTTGCTGCTGCTCATCTAATTATAAACCATGTGCCTGTTGTACTTTGAATCTCTCTTACCCTCTCCTTGTTCCCTCCCGTTCCCTAAGCTCCGAACACCATATCACATTAAACGAGACAAAAAACTCCTATTTGAGGGAATCAATTACAGCTGAGCTGTTGGCGGCGTGTAGCACCGGTTACGCGTCCAGCCACGTGAAAAAAGGTAACAAAGCATGTTCGGTGTATGGGAAATCATTGGCACAATCCTTATCAACTGCGTCTCATCTGCGGTGGCTTCATTGTTGAATGAAGCGAGTGTCGATGAAAGTTACGTTCAAGTTACCCGCCTCCCGTTTTTGCATATCTGGATACCCGTTCGTGACCGCCCTTGGTCAAGTTTTGCGTTGAGTAATGCTTCGTACGAAACGATTATCAAGGGCGAACTTTTGTCTGGCCGGTGGCGGTGGTAACGATGCAATCTAATGATCCACATAAGAGTGATTATCTTCTAATTTCATTGCCCTTTTTCATTTGGCAAATGACAAATGAGGGGTATATTTGTCACTTCATTTTAATTGATAATTGATCGACAACTGATTATTCTTGGTAAAAGACAACAGAATTATGTCATCATACTGCAATTTTAAAAACATAATTTTTTCAACAATTTAAGGGCGGATTGCATGGACTTGAAGATATTGAGTTTTGGAATGAAAATGTTGTTAGCAAGAATCTGGTGATGCGATGTCTATGTTTTGCGGTGGACTAAAGATCAGCTTCCTAATATATGAAACCATAAAACTATAACTCTGGTCTGCAGTCTTTGAAAATAGGCTCAGAGAGGTAGCACAGGCACTTTTTATAGCAATTCGAATCAAAGGCGAACTTGATGCACCCGTGCTACTATTGAGGATAAATTTAAAAGACCCTAACGCTAAGAGCTCATAATTCGGACTTTATTCGTGCTATGCGGTTCGCTTTCAACATGCTTTATCACTTTTTCGATTTTTATATCAATATTGCCACGTTTAAATGGGTATATTTGTGTTCTAATTCATCGTTGTTAAGAATATCTTTAATTTTAGTCATAAGTATTGGGAATTTTGATTGCCTTTGCCATTAATTTAAATAAAGAATATGTTAATTGAATCGATAATGAGCATCCGAAAGATAACCAAGCTTTATGGCGAATTGGAGGATAAAGGTGAGGCCAACAGTGATTAGACATGATTAACATCGTATGAGTTATTTAAGGGGGGCGGCCCGGTGGTAGATGCGACAACGGCGCCGGTCTTCACACGGCAGGACCGGGGTTCAAGTCTTATCTGGGCCGTTCCCCCATAGTGAGGACTGACTACCCAACTATGCGGTAACAATAAGTCTAGTAAGCCAGAAATGGCAGGCATGACCTAAGAGGTCGTTAGGCCAAACAAGAAGAAGAAGAGTTATTTAAGTAACTATTTCTATAATATAATAAGTGGTTCGCCAAGACATCTTGAAGTTTTTATGCCAAAGATAAGGAATAATAACTTAAAGTTACATACTTAGAAACAATCATAAAATCCCCAAAAGCAATCTCTGTTACAAGAAAGAATTTTTTTCTTCGTGGTGGGTTTGTAGTTCTAAAACTTAAAAAAAACCTGCTAAATAACTAAGTTTCATGGCTTGATTTTGTACCCATACTGTCAGTCCTGCGTACGGGGAGACGGTCTGTACGGGTCTAATCCCTCGATTACCCGAAAAATAGTCATGCTCACCTTTTAAATCTACGAAAATCTTGTCTTATATGGGTACTAAAAACCAGCGAAAATTTGAAACAAAAATAGATTTATGATGCTCAATTTTTCTTCTTGGCCTAATAACCTGCTAGATAATGCCGTCCATGTAGTGGCTTAATAGATTTCTTGAAACCACGTAGTTAAGTACAGAGTTCTCATGCATTTTCAATTATTCATCGCTTTTAAGATGTTGTGATTATTATTTTTCAAACGTTTAAGTACATTAAACTTTTAATAAGGCTACTGTTTTGACGTATTAAAACTCTCAACTAGAGCACTCCTAATTGATTTCACATGAACATTCCACAAACGTACACGCTTAGTAAAGTATATCCGAAAGTATAAGTAAAAGCTTGAATTGTGCTTACCCAGGTCGTTTCTTTCGGCTAGGATCTAACATTTTGCTAACTGGTTCGGTTAATAGATGGTTCGGTAACACACACGAAAATAATAAATATCCTCACCAAGCGTGACAGATGTTCCGTTTCAACTCACAACACAACACCACTAATCATTGCACATTTATCTCACACAAACATGCAACTTTGCTCGAGAACAAGGACGCCCGTCTTCTTATAACACTGTAGAACACAGAACTTCGTTACAATCGATTCGCACTTGTATGTATTGTTGTGTGTTGTGAATTGTAGCTAAAGAGCTTACCGATTGTTTAACAATTTATATTTGTATCTCACCGTTTCCGTGCCACTCGTCAAATATGTCAAATATACTTTCGCTTATTTATATTCCCGATTTTCGATGCCTGCTTTGGGTTCGCTTGCTCACTGTTGGGTCGGTTTTATCAGGTAGTAAGACATTTCCAGCAGTATTTACACCTCTCGCTTTAACAAGCCAGACTGCTTAACCGGCATTTGCTAAAACACACCGCACACTATCACTGTGTGCTTCACTTTTACACGGTAAATCTTTCTGGTGAGCATCCCAGCTATGGCCAGTATGCGGCTTCAAACTGAATCTTAAAAATGCGTTTCTGTTGACAAGCGGCTCAGTCAGTGCAAATAAGTTGGCTGCACTATCTTACCCGGGCCAAACAAACACAGGCGAGACACGCATACGCACCCAAGCCACAAACAAACAAAACAAAAACACTCTAACTTGTTGCGCTGGTCAGAGTGCCACTTGGTTTTGCAGCCTGGTTTTTTTTGCGGCACAAACTTTCCATTGCTAGTTTGCTGGTACATTAATGTGCTCCGTTTCACAGCTTTCTTTCATCCATTCGATGTTGTTGCTTTTTTTTTCGACCGCCACTTCTATCTCACCTTTAGTTTCATACTCCAACCTTGGTGCTTGTAGCTGTTGCAAACATCATGCCAAATATTCTACCACAACCGTACTACCAATTCCGCAGCCGTGAATGGTTTCGCAGTCGAAAAATAGTCGAAATTTTCTAAAGGAAGCACTGGTGCAAATTCGTTATGAATTTAAATTAGATTTTCCGCACCTTCAGCATTGCTTTGTTTGTGTGTGTTCTATGTGTGTATGACTATGGCGTTATATGTGGTGCCGGAACATGTTTGGCATCGTTCAGATACGCGTACCGTAGCACTGGTTAGCGGTTGCTGGATGCATATTAAAGTGAGGGCTTACTCGTTGTCAGCAAGCAAAACGCCAACTAGGGAGCCAAATGTTCAGCCAAAAGACAGCAATGCAAGGCGAAGCGGTAGAGAGTGCAATGAAATGGGGCCATTTTTAGGTGTGTTGCAATTTGCACTTTCATTTATTGGAACGGTGCCCACGGAACGGGCAAGTCGTCGGATTAGTTAAGGATTATGTGCATACCCAAAACAACAGGAGCGAAAGATGCAACAATTGAAAATAATAGTGGCGAACCAATTTGCATCGTACTGTAGAAGGTGGAAAAAAACTGCAAAATAATTTTTTTAGTATATCTTTCTGTACTTTTTAAAGGGGATCGTTTAGTTTTGATAGATTGTAACTATGGTCAAAAAGATAAAGAATAGAAGTAGAAAGAAATTAAGCAAATATTGGACTCCAAATAATGCGCCAAGTTTTTGTTATTACAGAACACTGTTTGACAGAACCATACGAACATCTGTTATTTTGAGAATAAAATAAATAATTAGAAGAGTTTGCTAAACTTCATGTTCTAACCAGTTGTTAGGATTAATAATATACGCGCAGCCTGTATTAACAATCTCTGTCTTTTTAATCTGATTTTTTTTAAATTGTCCCATATTATGTTACATTTTACTTTTCCGAAAAACAGATTGTCTTATTGGAGTTTATATACCCGCAAAAGCATAAAGTATAGATCGAAGTACGTCCGGTATTTGTCATTTTTTCTCAAAGTTTATCAATTTCTAACGCTTCTTTTGAAACATTTTGAATGAGAATACATGTTTTGAAAGCTTCAAGTCAAAATTTCAAGACAAATGGATTAAAATCCATGTGGCACGGCTGCCGAAAAAATATAAAAATTTTAATAAGATAAAAACAGAATCTTGATCGTACAAACTGCATGGCAAGGAAGTCAACATCTTCTTCTTCTTCTTTCCTGGCCTGTTCCTAGGGAGCACGTCTATAACACAGGGCCTGGCATCCAATTTGTTTCCAGGAAACTCGGTTCATGGCTGCACTCCTCTACAATCGGCTGCATCCGATCTCCCTAAGGTCTTACTCCACTTGATCCAGCCAACGAGCTCGCTGTGCTCCTCTACGCCTCGTGCCGAACGGGTCGCTGACGAGCACCTTTCTGGCAGGGCATGAGTCCGGCATCCTCATCACGTACCCCAACCAGCGTATCCTTCCGGCTTTGGCAACCGTCAGGATGTTTGCATCGTCATACAGCTCAGCTAGAGTTCGTGGTTCATTCTCCTTCTCCACACGCCCTGCTCGCACACACCGCCAAAGATAGTCCGCAGCACTGGGCGCTCGAAAATGGCAAGTGTATTGGCGTCCTCTGCCAGTATAGTCCAGGACTCGTGCCCGTACAGGACTACCGGCAGTATCAGTGTGCGATATATGGCGCATTTCGTGCGTTGTTGGAGTCTTCTGGATCTCAGGAGTTCATCCAAGGTTTTGAAGGCCGTCTCCAAAGCGCATGTGCAAGTGCGTGTTGAAATGAACCCACGACAATAACGATCAAGTATGGTGCATTTATGTGAGCTGTAATTATTAGAAACATTATGTAATCTTCTCATGGATCGTTCTGTTGCGGATCGTAAAGGTTTGACAGATGAAATTGGCTCGCAGTATACTTTGTCTGCGTCGCATTGATCCTCAATCCAATCCTATCGGCCTCGCGTTTCAGTCGTACACCGCCGCAGATATTCGTCTGATGATATCGATGTCATCCGCGAAGCCAAGGAATTGGAGAGACCGGGTGAAAATCGTGCCCCGGATGTCGAATCCAACATCATTATAATAATATAATACAAAAATATAATTTTGTTAATTGAGTTCATCTTAAAACATTTGTATTTTTAAATGTGTTTGAAAGCCATTACATTAGCCGAGAAAAACATAGTTCTGAAATGTTCGTATGCTATGTTAAATAGTCCTGTAGGCACCAACATTATTATGCCTGACCACAATTTAACGTCCCGGTCGTCTTGCTAGTGTGGTTTTAATTGAATTAATATAGGTCACAAATAAAACACGCCGTGTCATCAATTGACCCGGGTGACATTTTCAATTGATTCAACATTGTGCTTTGCACGATGGGTTCACTCTCCCTCTCGAGCTCCGTTTCGGACGGTGTGTGTGTGTGTAATTGAATCATCAGTCGCCGATTGTCCCACACCCAAATGAGTTGCAATTAAAATTTAAATGTTCAGCCCATCACATGCACACGCTCAGAAATAGTTATGAATTGTTTTGTGCTCATTTGTGGTATGCTATGCGAAGTATGAAAATATAAAACAATTTGTTGGAAAGTAGTCATATTTGATTTGTATATTAAGCTTATGTATTTATTCATCCGGCCCGGTGGTGTATACGATAGCGGCGACGGTCTTCACACGGCAGGACCGGGGTTCGAATCCCAACATCATTATAATAATATAATACAAAAATATAATTTTGTTAATTGAGTTCATCTTAAAACATTTGTATTTTTAAATGTGTTTGAAAGCCATTACATTAGCCGAGAAAAACATAGTTCTGAAATGTTCGTATGCTATGTTAAATGTTAAAATTTTTTAACTTGCCAAAACAAATTGGTAAATTGCTAAAAATAGGTGGAATTTAATATTGTTTACAACCTATTTCTTACATCATAATTCTTCAACTTGTACTTCTACTGAGTGTTCACATAGTTCTGTTGAGGACTGCAATGTCTCGCTCTCTATGCCGTTGAACAGATAAATGATTCCTTGAAGTAAAAGTATAGCAGAATAATGATCCTTAAAGCTTAAAAGCGAATACAGTACCTTCCACAGTATGAAGTGACCGTTAATCGGATATCCAAAGCTTGCAATCCACAAATATACACTACCGGTTAATTGAAACAGAAACCCAGTAAGCCAACAATCGCTATTGAATCCACTATTTATTCCTCTTCTTAAAGGATAAAACTAACTTAAAAATGTCCACTTTTCGCGTTACGAGTTGCTACCAGTTGCTTGACGCTGGTACGCGGAACGGATCTAAGAGAGAAAGTGAGTACAAAAAAAAAAGTCTGGAAAGCGCAACAGGACCATCTCTAGAAGCTTGGCGTCTGCTTAAGAGATGTAGCAACTTGACTGGTCTCGGCGGGAACCGACGGGAACCCAACCGGTAAGCTGAAAACATCAACTGAATAGCAAATAACCGTTCGCTGCGGAACTCGTTGGATGGAAGAAAAATGAGCTTGCAGGACACCAGAGTGTGTGTGTGCGGGTGGTCGGTACTGTCACGTCCGCCCAGAACAGCATATTTACCGAATAAATCCAGCGACTTTCGTGCCCGGGCGAAACCTAAACCAGCGCGGGAGTGAAAGTGCATTCCTCGTTGTGTGCACACAAACCGCTGTTTACTATTTCCGGGCTAATGTCAGTGTGCTGCCGTTCCGTTGCTTCGCCCATGCAGTTTCTTGCCCGCAGAATATGCTCGGAATGTTCGGTAGCAGTAAGTTCGCTTGTCCTTCGCCATGTCCTCATCTTGCACGCTCGTGCCCGTGAGGGATTCGAATCGCGGTGGCATAAGAGATTGTCGTTCAGTCGACAGTGCACACCATCGTCGGCGTTGTCGTCGTCGTCGGCCCACCAGTTGCATTCGTCCGATAGCTGCACCATGAAAGAGAGACTCGCACTAATGCTGATGATAATGGGAAGTAAGGAGCATCACCCCCTTTCCATAACCACCGGAACCTTGGACCACTACACTGGCAACTGGAAGCTGGCAACCAATTCTTGTTACTTGTTGCGGCTCCGTTTCATCTGTTTGTTGAGCAAGCTGGTTCCCGGCAGGTTCGTGCCGAGGAGGGATGCGAAACTCATCCGGAAACTGAGCATTTGTTACACCGCCTGTCCGCAGTGTCCGGTGTACAATAAAGCACGGGGGGACAAAAAAAAAATAGAACAGGATTTCATCTGACCACAATTTAACGTCCCGGTCGTCTTGCTAGTGTGGTTTTAATTGAATTAATATAGGTCACAAATAAAACACGCCGTGTCATCAATTGACCCGGGTGACATTTTCAATTGATTCAACATTGTGCTTTGCACGATGGGTTCACTCTCCCTCTCGAGCTCCGTTTCGGACGGTGTGTGTGTGTGTAATTGAATCATCAGTCGCCGATTGTCCCACACCCAAATGAGTTGCAATTAAAATTTAAATGTTCAGCCCATCACATGCACACGCTCAGAAATAGTTATGAATTGTTTTGTGCTCATTTGTGGTATGCTATGCGAAGTATGAAAATATAAAACAATTTGTTGGAAAGTAGTCATATTTGATTTGTATATTAAGCTTATGTATTTATTCATCCGGCCCGGTGGTGTATACGATAGCGGCGACGGTCTTCACACGGCAGGACCGGGGTTCGAATCCCGGCGGACCGCCTCCCCGTACGCAGAACTGACTATCCAGCTACGGGTAAAACCATGTCATAGAAAGCTAGAAATAGCAGGCCAAGACCGACCGAGGTTGTAGAGCCAGAGAAGAAGAAGAAGAAGATTTATTCATCCATTATTGTTTAATAAAAGCATATTTTTTGTACATTCAATATATTTATCTTTAAAAGTTGGTAACCTAATTCAAGTCTTATATTCACACAATGGTAAGTTTATAATAACCCACTTGAAACCTACAGTTATTATAAACTATACGAGCGATATAAATTGTCAAATGAAAAGATGAGAAGTAAGAACAACAAAATAAAATATAAAAGAAAGCTATAGCGAAGTTGGTGGTAAAGCGATCAAAAATAAGCAATAAAAGTAGAGAATGCATGAAACAACAAATTCGAATAAAGAATTCAAAGCATAGCGACAGAAACAACTAATTTTACTTCCGTTTTTGCGACCAAATTAAATGAATTCTAAAATGTGAGTATTCTGAAACCTCACTGCTTTTAATTGTAGTTTGAATTTTATCGCCAACATCAATTCAGTCCAAGATCACAAGTTGATGAGACGTATAAGAAATTGTAAAATATTTTATAAAATTTGTAACAAAAAACAAGCAAAAACAAATGAAGTAATTTAAATCACTTTGATCTAAATCAGTGATGTTAAACTCCTTTTGATTCCGAATTTCCGATTTTTTGGGCCGAAGCCAACAAAATAAATATGACAAATAAATGTAAAGGGATACCATTAGAGCATTTGCCATCTTGAGATTCGTCTGGTAGTTCCAGCTTTGCTTTGTGATGTGCGTTCGAGAGGTCCAACTTTCAGTAATTCTGACACGTAAATCGAGTTACATCTCGTTGATGGTTTATGCAATGTTGACGTACAGAGCATCAGTAGTTGACGTCTAGTTGAAATAGTCCTGGGCACTCAGCATAACCCCACAAAAAATGTCTAACAGAGTTCAACCAAACTATCTGGCTGATAAGTTGCTATCGCCTTCTCGTGATCTGGTAAAAACATGAACATATTCTTCCTTTATTTTCTTCGCCTAAGCCGAGGAAAATTTGAGGTATTTTGCCAACTGTACTAAAACCTAATCAGCAAACACACAGCGCAATCAACTATCATGTATGCGTCGACCCAATTGGCAGGAGTAACTCATAATACCCTGAGCAAGAACCTGAGCAAGAACCTGAGTAGGCGAAAATTGCTCAGGTTCTGCCGATCGGAACCCGGAGCGAAGCGATCCGCTCTCCCTCCTTTTTGCTACCAGTTGCTTGACGCTGGTACGCGGAACGGATCTAAGAGAGAAAGTGAGTACAAAAAAAAAAGTCTGGAAAGCGCAACAGGACCATCTCTAGAAGCTTGGCGTCTGCTTAAGAGATGTAGCAACTTGACTGGTCTCGGCGGGAACCGACGGGAACCCAACCGGTAAGCTGAAAACATCAACTGAATAGCAAATAACCGTTCGCTGCGGAACTCGTTGGATGGAAGAAAAATGAGCTTGCAGGACACCAGAGTGTGTGTGTGCGGGTGGTCGGTACTGTCACGTCCGCCCAGAACAGCATATTTACCGAATAAATCCAGCGACTTTCGTGCCCGGGCGAAACCTAAACCAGCGCGGGAGTGAAAGTGCATTCCTCGTTGTGTGCACACAAACCGCTGTTTACTATTTCCGGGCTAATGTCAGTGTGCTGCCGTTCCGTTGCTTCGCCCATGCAGTTTCTTGCCCGCAGAATATGCTCGGAATGTTCGGTAGCAGTAAGTTCGCTTGTCCTTCGCCATGTCCTCATCTTGCACGCTCGTGCCCGTGAGGGATTCGAATCGCGGTGGCATAAGAGATTGTCGTTCAGTCGACAGTGCACACCATCGTCGGCGTTGTCGTCGTCGTCGGCCCACCAGTTGCATTCGTCCGATAGCTGCACCATGAAAGAGAGACTCGCACTAATGCTGATGATAACGGGAAGTAAGGAGCATCACCCCCTTTCCATAACCACCGGAACCTTGGACCACTACACTGGCAACTGGAAGCTGGCAACCAATTCTTGTTACTTGTTGCGGCTCCGTTTCATCTGTTTGTTGAGCAAGCTGGTTCCCGGCAGGTTCGTGCCGAGGAGGGATGCGAAACTCATCCGGAAACTGAGCATTTGTTACACCGCCTGTCCGCAGTGTCCGGTGTACAATAAAGCACGGGGGGACAAAAAAAAAAATAGAACAGGATTTCATAAAACACGGATTCTGTCGCATCAGGCTGCAGGCAAAGTTATGCGGGAAGTTTAAAAGTTTAGCGCTTGTTTGATTTTCTTGCGAGGACTCTCATCGCTGTGTCCATATTCATACGATGCAGATAAACATGGTCTAAAAATGGAAAGACGGTGCAATGGACAGGATGGATTGATGTTGGGTGCGGAAGAAAACTATTACTTTTGGCCACTAATGCAAATGTAAATTATTTGCTGGATTTACTGAAGTAAAGAGAGGGAGAGGGTGATCAGGAAACCATGGAAACCAAAGAGTCGTTCGGCTTCATTGACCCCATTTTTCATAAACTGGGCTACAATACTCGGGATAAACTGGGCTCTATCTCTCGAGATCGAAACCTTTAGAACTAGGTAGGATACGTAATTGTCAGCTTCTGTTTTTGACAAACCTTCTTAAAGGCGTATTTCGCCATTTAGTTCTAAGATAAATTGACTTTGTAAAGCCCTTGAGGCAAACAATTTGAATAAACAATAATAATAATAATTTTGGCAGGCATGCAGCCAGGGATTGGTTTACGAAACCTAAGACCCGACAATTATTGTGGAAAATGAGTATTGTATATCTGGCTTACCATGTTTGATACTCACATTAGCATTTGCTTATTAATATCTTCACTATTTTACCCAAAAATATCATACATAAGACCTGTGGGCCGGATGCAGCGCTCGAGTTCATTCAATCCGGTCTGGAACAAAATGGTAAGGAATCGACTAGCAGGTTTTTTAGGAGACATTTTCTTGGTTAGGTGATATTTATAATAAAATATTGTAAACAATGTGCTTTGTGAGCAACATATTAGAGAAATTCGCTCATTGAAGGCTCTCAAGAATAGCTCTGCCACTGTATCAGTCGAACATTTCCGAAGAAACTGATATGTGCCCAAGACTTACCCTTAAGAAGGTTTGTCAAAAACAGAAGCTGACAATTACGTATCCTACCTAGTTCTAAAGGTTTCGATCTCGAGAGATAGAGCCCAGTTTATCCCGAGTATTGTAGCCCAGTTTATGAAAAATGGGGTCAATGAAGCCGAACGACTCTTTGGTTTCCATGGTTTCCTGATCACCCTCTCCCTCTCTTTACTTCAGTAAATCCAGCAAATAATTTACATTTGCATTAGTGGCCAAAAGTAATAGTTTTCTTCCGCACCCAACATCAATCCATCCTGTCCATTGCACCGTCTTTCCATTTTTAGACCATGTTTATCTGCATCGTATGAATATGGACACAGCGATGAGAGTCCTCGCAAGAAAATCAAACAAGCGCTAAACTTTTAAACTTCCCGCATAACTTTGCCTGCAGCCTGATGCGACAGAATCCGTGTTTTATGAAATCCTGTTCTATTTTTTTTTTGTCCCCCCGTGCTTTATTGTACACCGGACACTGCGGACAGGCGGTGTAACAAATGCTCAGTTTCCGGATGAGTTTCGCATCCCTCCTCGGCACGAACCTGCCGGGAACCAGCTTGCTCAACAAACAGATGAAACGGAGCCGCAACAAGTAACAAGAATTGGTTGCCAGCTTCCAGTTGCCAGTGTAGTGGTCCAAGGTTCCGGTGGTTATGGAAAGGGGGTGATGCTCCTTACTTCCCATTATCATCAGCATTAGTGCGAGTCTCTCTTTCATGGTGCAGCTATCGGACGAATGCAACTGGTGGGCCGACGACGACGACAACGCCGACGATGGTGTGCACTGTCGACTGAACGACAATCTCTTATGCCACCGCGATTCGAATCCCTCACGGGCACGAGCGTGCAAGATGAGGACATGGCGAAGGACAAGCGAACTTACTGCTACCGAACATTCCGAGCATATTCTGCGGGCAAGAAACTGCATGGGCGAAGCAACGGAACGGCAGCACACTGACATTAGCCCGGAAATAGTAAACAGCGGTTTGTGTGCACACAACGAGGAATGCACTTTCACTCCCGCGCTGGTTTAGGTTTCGCCCGGGCACGAAAGTCGCTGGATTTATTCGGTAAATATGCTGTTCTGGGCGGACGTGACAGTACCGACCACCCGCACACACACACTCTGGTGTCCTGCAAGCTCATTTTTCTTCCATCCAACGAGTTCCGCAGCGAACGGTTATTTGCTATTCAGTTGATGTTTTCAGCTTACCGGTTGGGTTCCCGTCGGTTCCCGCCGAGACCAGTCAAGTTGCTACATCTCTTAAGCAGACGCCAAGCTTCTAGAGATGGTCCTGTTGCGCTTTCCAGACTTTTTTTTTTGTACTCACTTTCTCTCTTAGATCCGTTCCGCGTACCAGCGTCAAGCAACTGGTAGCAACTCGTAACGCGAAAAGTGGACATTTTTAAGTTAGTTTTATCCTTTAAGAAGAGGAATAAATAGTGGATTCAATAGCGATTGTTGGCTTACTGGGTTTCTGTTTCAATTAACCGGTAGTGTATATTTGTGGATTGCAAGCTTTGGATATCCGATTAACGGTCACTTCATACTGTGGAAGGTACTGTATTCGCTTTTAAGCTTTAAGGATCATTATTCTGCTATACTTTTACTTCAAGGAATCATTTATCTGTTCAACGGCATAGAGAGCGAGACATTGCAGTCCTCAACAGAACTATGTGAACACTCAGTAGAAGTACAAGTTGAAGAATTATGATGTAAGAAATAGGTTGTAAACAATATTAAATTCCACCTATTTTTAGCAATTTACCAATTTGTTTTGGCAAGTTAAAAAATTTTAACATTTAACATAGCATACGAACATTTCAGAACTATGTTTTTCTCGGCTAATGTAATGGCTTTCAAACACATTTAAAAATACAAATGTTTTAAGATGAACTCAATTAACAAAATTATATTTTTGTATTATATTATTATAATGATGTTGGATTCGACATCCGGGGCACGATTTTCACCCGGTCTCTCCAATTCCTTGGCTTCGCGGATGACATCGATATCATCAGACGAATATCTGCGGCGGTGTACGACTGAAACGCGAGGCCGATAGGATTGGATTGAGGATCAATGCGACGCAGACAAAGTATCTGCTTGCCAGAGGCTCTGACCGTGATAGAGCACGACTCGGAAGCAGAGTATTAGTTGACGGCGACGATCTCGAGGTAGTAGAGGAGTTTTGCTACCTTGGCACGATCGTAACTTCGGACAACAACGTAAGCAGCGAAATCCGAAGGCGCATTGTTCAGGGGAATCGTGCCTACTACGGACTCCACAAACTCCTGAGATCCAGAAGACTCCAACAACGCACGAAATGCCCCTACGAAAAAAGGAGAATGAATCACGAGCTCTAGCTGAGCTGTTTGACGATGCAGACATCCTGGAGGAGTGCAGCCGATCGAGTTTCCTGGAAACGAATTGGATGCCAGTCCCTGTCTAATAGACGTGCTCCCTAGGATCAGGCCAGGAATGAAGAAGAAGAAGACTATTGCAAGACTGTTGGCTGCATTTGTACTAATGCAAGACTATTTTGTTTTTCAAACCAATTAGTACTGACGATTGGAGGGCAAACTGACTTTTGAGCAACATCTTCTATGTAAAGAGATCGATGAAAAGATGTTTCGATGAGGTAAAACATCTCACTAGACTGGATCCTGCCAACGTTCTAGCGAACTGGTAATTAAGTTGAGATCACTTTAAGCCTAGATATTCAAGTATTAGCATGACAGAAAATAAGAGCCTAAACAAAATTTCCAGTCATCTCAGAATTGAAAAGCTCCACTAAACTACCATCGATATGAGTCCCTAATCGATGTCCTAAAAATTAGAACAGTTGTTTGTGATCTGCTGAAACATGAAAGAAACATTAGACTAAAACTAGCTTGTTGTGCCAACGTAGAAGAAGTCAATTTAATATGCAGTGCAGAACATAGCGGGCCAGATCATTTCTGGAAGTCTTCTTCTTCTTTCTTGGCATAACGACCTCTTAGGTCATGCCTGCCATTTCTGGCTTACTAGACTTATTGTTACCGCATAGTTGGATAGTCAGTCCTCACTATGGGGGAACGGCCCAGATGAGACTTGAACCCCGGTCCTGCCGTGTGAAGACCGGCGCCGCTGTCGCATCACCACCGGGCCGCCCCTACTGGACCACCCACCCTATTTCTGGAAGTATCAGGACTATTATTCAGTAGAAGGACTATTTTTAAGTTACATAAATATGCTGAGTTACTCCAGTATTGCACCAATTGATACTCTTCCAGCCGTTTCACAACACATCGGCAGTCATCATGCTATGGAATATTTGCCCCAAAAGCTGATAAGAGTAAATCTCACTATACATGATGGGTAAAGCTTCTTTACATTACACTAATTCTTTCAAAGTTTGCATACACACTGGAGTTATGTTGCGGAAATAGTGTTGAATAAAACTGTCGACATGCAAATTTTAAATCTTCTTAATTCATAAAACAAATTCAAACAAACAAAAAATCATGGGATTTACAAACTTACATACCTTTTTTTTGCCCGGATATATGCAATCCGCATCCATTATGGGTAAAACAAAAGGCTAGGAAAGCCAGTAGCCTGCGAAAACCTCCCCGAGATTATAGCACAACAGAAGTAGAAGTATGCAATTTTTGCCCAAATGTATGCAAACCTCAAGACAGTACATTATTTATATTACATTATTAAAGAAAGTACATACCAACCAACCGTGGAGTTTTGTTAATCGTTCTTTTTATTGTCGTATGTTAATGTTTATCTACAACTTACATCACGCATAAACGATATCCGTGAAACATTACCTAACCTTATTGTAAAACTTGTTTTGTCTATTCTTCTTGCACCAAAGGTATGCACTTCCAAAAGTAAGATAGAGAGAGGGAGAGAAAACATAAAACATCTACATACAGGAGTACATTTACATGCTTTAACGAACGCTTTATGTTTGGTACACAAGCAAACACAAATCGTCCTCCAACTGCAAACAGCTAATTTAATATTGAAATTAACTATTTCACAACATTATTAACAGAAATCATATAATAGAGCGTTATTGAGACATGTTTTCATTTCTTGTATTACATATATTTATTAAACAATCAAATAAAAAGAGCAGCTACATCTTGACTATAGTAATAGGGGTTTGAATCTTCGGTTGTAGTACGACTGATTATCCAGTGACTCTTTAATCCAACTATACATGACTGGAAGGACCCTCCGCAATCTAATAATGTTGACAATTGCCGATGCTTGGACTTCCGTTGGATCCCGTAACCTACTCAAACTTATGTGTCCAAAAATTCAACGCTATTTGCGATGTCTTTGTGCCTTGTATTTCATCGACTAAATTCGTTTCAATATGTAGTGTGTATCCAACACCTGGCCCAAACGATCAGCTAGGTCATAACAACGATTTAATGGACTTATTGATACTATGGAGTTGGATAGTCCGTCCTCACTACGGGGGAACAGTCCGATTGGAATTCAATGCCCAATAATACAAATATAAGGTTCATGTTTAATAGAAAAATACCACAGTTGAATTTGCATAATTATTGAACATTAAAGTCAGGGAAAGTCAAGTTTTAGGAATTTTTATCAAACGATAAAAAAGAAAAGCCATAAATAGTTCCTTCAATTACGCTTCAGGTCTAATCGGACATTAGAAAAAGTCACTAATGCAACACATTAAAACAGAAAAGCGAATTCGATTAACGGACACAAACGGAAGACAGTATATCGTCCCTATTTACCATGCAGCAAACATTTATTATATAAAGGTATCCGAAAAACCAAGAACATTTTTCAATTCCGCACAGTTCACTCTTAATTGCAAATCAGTTATGGGAAGATAAACTAAATATACAGTGTAATATACTACGTCCAAGAGTCATACCATGTCTAAATTACTGAGTCCAAGTTATGCGCAAAAACACTAAGTAGAAAACCCAAATTCACAAAGTGTAATACATTCGAAAACATAAATAAATTATGTACTTTTATTGTAAAAGGAACTATTGGTGTTTCTTAATTAAATATTACGGATCTATGGTTGCCGTCGATGGCTACCGGCAGAATTTTTCTATTACTAGAAATAAATAAATAAGTAAATAAAAAGATAAATTAATCATTGAATAATAAAAAAAAAAACTCATCATTCCTGAGCTAGTTTGACCTTTGACCTAGTTTGTTTCAAATTGCTTGGTAGAGATGCCCTTTGTTTTAAACTTTGACTTTGAACTGATTGTCATATTTAATATCCCCGCGCCTTTGGCTTTAAGAGAATCAGAATCATAAACCAGGTAAGCAAATCTCTCTCGTAAAACTATCTCAAGCTGAAATAAGTTTGTCTCAGAATAAAATTAAATACTTGGTCAGACCATGCTACTTGAATTAAAAAAAAAAATATTTCCTAAAATATTTTATTCTATTTTGCGATACGTGAATGATTAGAAGAACTTTTCACTCAAGTAGCTCGATAAAGGAATATGCCAAATAAATGAAAAATAAAAACCTCTTCAATTATAAACGCACAATCTTGTCACTAGTCTGTTCCAATTAGCGGGAATCAAAATTTGTCTACAGCTTTATGCCATTGTATGATAGTTTAACGAGCAACAAATGGGCTTTTGATCGAGATCAACACAGGCACGCATGTTGCAACGGAGAGACAAAACTATTGAGAAACATTAACACTTCATTTGCTGAATCCGACGGTTCATCGTACCACTTCACTTTAAAGCCCAGCCCGCTGCATTCCTAGCATATCAAAACACCAGCATCCCTCACCAGGCGTCTCCATCGCACGGTAGGTACAAGGTAGGTCACAAGCAACAGGATATCTCAGCAGCTGGCGAACACTTTTTTTGCCAGCCCGCTTCGAGAAGGAACGAAAAACGTGTTCAACCAAAGTCTCTCTCTCTCTCTCGCGCTCGCCATCGGTCTGTAGAACTCTCCCCGTTGTAGAGTGTTTTTCTCATTTATTTTCTCTCTAGCGAACCGTTTTTGCTCTCCATTCCAGGTCACCGTAGCTTCCCTCGCAGAATGCGTTTTTTGGACAAGACAAAGACATGCGAATGTTTAATTTTATTTGTTTACTTTCTTCTCCATTTTATTATCATGATAAATAACAATAATGTAATTAATTAAGCATATTCTATACTTACTAGCCACAACAAAATCTTTCTCAGATTATCTCTATTCTAAACTGTTTTTGTTAGGGAAATAATTATATACTATCTTCTGAGAAATAGAACCACTGTGTGACGACATCAACACCCGTTTTGCGCCCATAGTGGCACCCCCGTTCATGGTGAAATCGTGCCAAATCGCTCTCCGTTCACCGAGCAACTCACTGTATCCCCAGCTTGCGCTCTTCTGGTACGCTCTCGGGCAGTACTCGGAGTACCGGGCAGGCGACCCCAGAGCACGCACACGTGCGCACACACACACATCTCCACACGTGCGCACCACCCGTACCAGCCAGCCCCGAACCAACGCAGGGCCAAAAGCGCGCCCGATCGGCTTTGGCTCAGTGCCGTCGGAAACTGTGGCGCGTACGGACCGCGCGTCCGCATCGGTTATCGCGTGCTCGAACACACTTGCAAACTGCAGGACTGCAGCTTTGCTGTGCGCATCATCCAGACGGGGTCGCCTCCAGTGTTGGGCATACTCACGCACACCTGCGAGCGGCAACACGGGGGGTAGTTGGTGAGGGAAAGCGTGGAGGTGGAAGGTGGGAAAAGGGAGAG
Source organism: Anopheles maculatus (assembly GCA_002091835.1). NCBI lineage: Eukaryota > Metazoa > Arthropoda > Insecta > Diptera > Culicidae > Anopheles > Anopheles maculatus. Next base: position 119,606 of record KZ062604.1, read on the forward strand.
CCAGGGAGCGGTAATCGGGACGCCCAGAACGCCTCCGGGGTGACGAGGTGAAACAGTGCGTGTGCGTGCGTGTGTGTGTGTGAGGAGGACGTCTCATCGGGACGAGTGGGATGTGACAGTGAACATGGTTAGTAGTGTCTAGCGAATGTGTGTGGGGCCTGCTTACGGCGTGTCTTCAGAGTGGGATGAGGAGATGAGTGGTCGTTTCTGTGGTCTTAAAAAAGTGTACCTTTTGTGCAGGCACAGCCAAACTGCCGTATGACCTCCGTTGTCCTGTACGGATAATGAGAGGCACCTGTACCTGTCTACTACCCCTACTGTAGATAAGATCTGTGCGTGTGTGTGTATGTGTGTGGTGTGCGTTCGTATATGTGTGTGTGTCTGTGTGTGTGTGTGTGTGCGTTAGTCAGTGAAAGTCGGAAGGTTTTATGGATATGGCTTTTTAAATTACCCTGTTACCTGCTTGAGTCTTCGCAACCGACATAATGGAATTCCAACCAAGCGGACACTCATTCGAGTAGCAGCATCCGTTACCCTTGCGTAGTCCATTTTCATGAAAAGCTGGGGTACTATTCTATGGAGATTGTAACTTTTCCTTCCAAACCGCTGCAAATGTCTCTGGAAAAGACTCTCAGCTCTGGATAAAACTCCTCTACAGATTGCTGATGCTGGAGTTTCGAGCTAACTTTAAGCTGTCAGGGATGAAGTTATACCACCACCGATATGCTCCAGGAAGAATATCTTTCTAGAACATAAATGAACTTGTGCTACTAGGTTCTCGACTAGCAGAGGCTCTGGTTTGGCATTGGGCCTAAGAAAACTCCACTAAACTCCGGTGCGAGCAGTGGAAAACGTCATAGCTTTGGTTTGCCTCCAGAATAAAACCTTTTTTTTTGCTTTGCGTTTGATTCGTGCTTATGTACGTGTGTGTGTGTGTGTGTGTGTGTGTGTGTCCCAGCATCCAACCGTGTGGGAACAAACGAGCGTGGGGTTAGAGGCTAGAGAGCAGAGGGTCAGCGAGAGCTTAAGAGCCAGCAAGGAAAGCGCGTGAGAAGGAGTGGGAGAGCGTACCTGCGTGCGATCTCGGAGAAAAACCGGATACGCTCGGGGAGGATGAAAAAGGTCACCGGAAACCGACCGAAGCCGTGCGTGGGCAGGTTGCAGGAAAATCGAGGTCGTCGAATGATTATTGATATTAATTAGCATATGAGATTTGCCACCGTTGTGGATGGGTGTGATAGCGAGTTTTGTTTTTTTGATGACTAAAGATTGAGGAAAGCCTGTGCTGCAAAATGGCTGTCAAATGGTTAATGGATGTGCTTGAGAGGTTCCGCGAATCCGACGTCAAAGCCTTTGACTGCCGATCACCCAAGTGCTTGATGGTAATGGTAATTAAAATCAGTTTTTGTGCCTAACTTTCTCTAATTGGGTTGAGCAACTTTGGTTCGCAGCTTGTCAAGAGCCTGGTTTCGATTGTGGCACTGTATTCTACTACGTACTCTTCAAAATTTCAAAGTTCAATACGTAAGAAGGATCTTTAGCTTGAAGGAGGGATTGAAAGGATAGCGTCAGATATCAAGTGGGTTAAAAATAAAGGACGGTATTTAGGAATTGTGTTGTTCAATTACGAGTATTTCTAATACTCAAGCGTAGCCTCAGAAAACTAAGACCGTTTGCCTATTACCAATCATCAAACAATTGTAAGGTGCTTGTACAGACAATAACAAAAATAAAAATTCATTCTCCCACTGCTTTTTTTGTACATCCTACGGGCGTTCAAAGAACATGCGAAACACAATACATGCAATACATGCTCGTTTGCTTCGTTTGCTTGCTTGTCATGGCTGGTGACTGGATGCTGGAACCGATTTCCAACTTTCGTGCCCAAGCGCGTACCGTACAAGCTTATTGCGGAACGGATGAGAAATTCGTCCGCAAACGAGAACACTTTTCTGCGCGACCGAGTACAACAGTAAAAAAACACACACACGTGTATGCGTGCGTATGTGACATTCCGTGGCAGCATGTGTAGTAACCGATGTTCTTGCTTTATGGTGTCTATCTACCAAACACACGACCAAACAACAGCGACTCGGTTCCATCTCGGAACCGGTAGCAGTAGATAGAGCAATCCGATCCGAAGTCAACTGGGAGATGGACCTATCCGCACCAGTCGACTGAAAACAAAACAAAAAAAAAACGCAAAATCTAAAAGGAAACAATAATATCCCCACAGCGTACGAGAGAGAGAGTTGATGATGAGCTCAGCCATCCGTCGTTCCGTGTGTGTGTGTTTTTTTTGTGTTTTGGTTTAGTTTTTTTTTGTTCTTGCTTTTTCCGGTGAGTGGGTTTTCACAACGTACACCTGACCCTCATCATGCCCGCTTCGGGCGCTAGGATGTTACAGCATGCCCAGATACGACTGACGCAACAGGATTCTACTTTGTTGCGATAATACTCGTGGCGAAAATTGCGAGGCAAAACTTTTACCGTGCAAAAGCGAAAAAGGGATGGAGGGGGGCCTCATCATGCCCGCTTCGGGCGCTAGGATGTTACAGCATGCCCAGATACGACTGACGCAACAGGATTCTACTTTGTTGCGATAATACTCGTGGCGAAAATTGCGAGGCAAAACTTTTACCGTGCAAAAGCGAAAAAGGGATGGACGGGGTGGGGTGTTGACACGTTTGCCATGCGGTTAATGTTTGTTTATG
>KZ062605.1:5342-108009 GCA_002091835.1 Anopheles maculatus
CGTTTACATTATCCCGCTCAGCCGAAGATCTTTCCCTCTGCCGTTCTCGTTTGCTCCAGTTCCACTCCCAAGCCTAATGCTCCCGAACTCATCAGTCATCGTTCTCGCATTGACAACGAAACGCACCTCCGAAAGCAATTATCCACCCATGCCATCCAGCATGGGTTGTGGCCAGGATAGGGACGGTTTCTGTTATGCTTTGGGCTGCCTTCATTTTTTCGTATCTCTTCTTCATTACTTATCTTTCCCGAAATGCCAACGGAACACGGTGAGGGAAAAAGCAAACTAGTAGGAGGAACCACAAAAAAAAATGGACGTTGCTGCTGCTACTAAGCACAGTGAACGGGGTATGCGAAAAACGATCCATCCCCGCTCGATCCCACCGGACAATCCCCGGTTGCCGGACAAACGGGACGGCCTAATGGTTGCCGTTGTTTGTCCAAATCTCCCATCATTATTCCCTGCTTAAACCATTTAAACATAATTAATTTACAGCTTTCTGGTTGGAGTTTACCGCCTGCAAAAGCGGCGGCACTATACGGAAAGCTTTCCATCAGCGTTAATTTTTTTTCGCTGGTTGCTTTCCTTTCCTTTTAGGCTTCCCGGTTCCCGCAAAGCACACACTAGGCTCCACGCCATCGGTTAACGGTTTCGGTACTAACGAACGGATTAGTGACAGCGACAAAATCAGCCAGAAGAAAGGACACCATGTTTCGGTGATACGGTGGACACAGCAACAGACAGTGTGGGCGCGTAATTTTCCCACCGAAAAACCTCCGTGGTAAAGAGCAGCGGGAAAGGCCTTTTTTCCGGGTGGGTTTGTACGGTGGGGGATTTCATCTTGTGGCTGTGGTGTGCTTTGGTGCGATTCTCCTGTGCGACCGGCCGGCCGCACACCGACACTGATGATGATCCTTTTCCGCTTACAAAAGCGGGATATTTGACGTTGGAGAGTGATTTATTTGCCGTTTTATCCGGCCGAAGCACAACGGGCGTTTGCTGGGGAGAAAATGTCGGAAAATCAACATTGAGTTTGCAAATGAGTTGATAGTTTTTGCGACAGCGCTACAGGATCAATTGACAAAAGACCCGTATCAGTTTAGCTAAGACAAATTTAATTTTGTTTATGATTTCGTATTGTACTTCTCCCAAATTATATGAAACATTTATTTAATAAAAATATGTTAACAAAAACTGCATCGATCGTAAAACACTAGGCGCCTCCATCGATCTTTTAGTGCACGTTAATTTTAATCATTAAAATAATTGGTTTTTTTATCAAGATTTTTTCTTTAATTGCTGAATTCACGTTAAATAAAATGTTTATTAATTAAAGAAGTTTTCGTGTTTTTTTTTCAATTTAATAGCACAGAAAGGAAGGCGATGAATTTAATCTTCTATTTCATTCTACGGTGCCCACTGTGCAAGGGTAAGTTAGTCGATAAGATGATACGGGCACGCCCGTTACTGAAAGCAGTGAAAGCGATTGTTGTAGATTGTTTTTCACGAGACACTAATGATTTGCTAGGTGCAAGAGCAAACCATACAAATAAGTACATTAGTAAAACAACAAGACCCTCTTATTAGGTTTCGATTCTGCGTTTTTTTCGCCCCAAGATTTCTTATTATGTATGGAATAATTTCAAAAAGGGAGCTAGGCACAACACTTGCACGCTCGTAAATCATTTCGTTGTTCGCGGTAACACTGGCCCAAGGGTTTTGGAAAAAGAATAGCTAGAAAGGCTTCCTGCATCGGTTCTGCGAACGACCAACGCACCAGATAAACCGAAGCCTAGCAAACGGGTACGGGAAGGTAAGCGTCATCGAGTGTACCTCCTGCGCAAAGGGGAAACGAGCGACAGACAGACGCTGAATCATAAGCAGGCATTAAACACACATTAGAGGGAAAGTGAATAAATCTCTCTTGTGCAAAAATAAACCTTTTCTCGGTAGATCTCTCGGTCCCGTCTCGGTGGTTTTTACTTAACTTTTCCAGCCCAACCGCCCGCTTTTTCCACCGATCCGATCGGTTTCAGCTGCTCGTATAAGCTGCTCATGATGGTTTTCTTTACGTCTCGCGCTCGTTCTCGTGGTGCCTACGCTTCTCACCCATACCCGGGGGCGATTCTTGTGGTTTTTCACACGAAACTAAGAAGAAAACATTGATTGTTCGGTTTGCTAAGCTGAATGGACCACCAACCCCACCGCCACCGTAAGGCAACCGTGCAGGGCGAGAACGAACCTTTCAATGGCAAACGGGTGCTTGCTGCTTACCGGGAGCCAAAGTCTCGCCCGGCTGAACACCACACAGCAGCCGCATTAACGGCTCCATCCGTGCAGGAGTAAAGCAGGGGTGCTGCAGAGGATTTGCCCACAGGCTTTCCAAGGTCGGGTAGAGAGTCGGGTTGGGAAAGCGGATACTGGCAAAGGCGATTCCACTTAACGGTGTAGCCAACAGTCAGCCATGCGAAACCGGGCGGCTGAGCTCCCGCGCCACTGAGAACTCTCGATACTGCCTTGCTTGCCGGGAGAACACGGTACCATCGGTAAGGGTGAATGAATGAAATGTCTAAAGGGAAAGAATTAGCGCCAAGATTTCACCGAATCCTGCCAGCTAGCCTCGCAAACAAAGAAAGTAAAGTGACTTAAAGCGAGGGAAAGCAGATGTTCGCGAATGCTCGAAGGAAAGCGGCATCTGGACTGTTCCCTCTCTCTCTCTTTGTCGTTCCTTTTCACAGCTAGAATTGGTCACACTCATCGTACCGTATCCCTAATTGCCGATTCACATTTACCATCTTAACAGCCAGCGTAAAGAGAGAGAAAAAAACCCGCTCCCGAAGCCGTATATGGTGCTTCTGTACACCAGTTCGGCCCTGTTACATGATTCCTGCGCAAGGAAAAACCACACGATGGGTGCACTGAACCGTAGCAAATACTGGACTGCGACCGTGCGCTTCTTGCGAGCCCCGAACGAATCGAGCTCCTGTGGTAAGTTTGTCGAGCAATAATTCTTGCATCGTTCTCCGCACCAACACACACACACACCCATTTTTCTGACGTTCGTCCGCCAAAGTTTTACAGCGAGCGCCCCAAGCGCCGAACAGCGCCGAACGGAAACAGTTCCATTTCTTAAAGTGCACCTTTACCGACCGATGTCCTTGGAATTCACAGCGTTCGCGTAAGGTTCCAGCTTTTTGGGTAATACCAAAGCCCGGTTTCGAACGGCAATTGCAGCCGCTTAATATTTGCTACCGATAATTTAACACAGCTGCAAATAGAAGCGCGAAACCGTTTTCTCCATTTCTTCATCGGCGAATTTAGTGCCTCATGAAGCACAGGTATTGGAGGGTTTTACCGCTTCTTTTTGGGGGTGTGTGTTTTGCTCTTGTGTGTGTTCTGTGCTGGTGGCGAAAGTGGACCGAAATTAACCTCTGCCAGCTGTTCCGAGTGGGTTGAAGCATTTTCGGTTGAGCGAACCTGCACACGGTTCAAGATTGATGTAGTTCCACCAGTGCCAGTGTCCGGGTTGAATTTGTGGTGGTTCGGATGCAGTTTTACTCAGTATTTTAACGTCTGCACCAGGTTCGATTGCACCAGAAAGATGCGATTTATCTAAAATGGTTTGTGGAACGAGAAAATGGAGGTCAAACGCAAGCGTAAGACTCTACGAAGGTGAAAAATTGAAGCTGAAAAACGTTAGCAATTTTTATTTTCTAATGTTAAAAAAAACTATCCAAAAGCGACAGCTCTATACATCTTTCCGGTTTGAAGCTCTATTTGGTTACACTTTAAATGTAAACACAGCATATGTTTTGTGTTTCTGTGCCGGAAACGATTCACCATCGAAGTACTGTTACACAAATCATCTCTCACACAATGCCACGGTACCATTCAAGGGTACGGACCGGGATTCGTTTTTACCTTTCAAAACAAAATTCCCCACCGATTCTCGCTCGCTAAAGGATGAGGCTAAGGATGGTATCTGTTTTCTTCACCCGACAGCCCGGGGTTTCCGCTATTTTGATAGCACTTTACGACACCATTGCACGCGCCTTATCAAATCCCGGAAATGAGAACGATGAATGACAAACGGTAGCCCATGACGGAAGGATCAAACAGCTTTTTTTTTGCTCTTGGCCATCACAACCGGCCGTTGCTTTTCTTTTCTGCTGTACTTCGTTGATGCGCGCTAGCGACGGTTTCCCTTACGGTCAGCAATATTTCCGGCTACTTTCACTAGTGTTCCGGTGCCGACCGGATGTGGGTGTCTGTGTGTGTGGCGCTTGGTTGTAGTCTACCCGAATGGTGAAGCCTCTAGCAGTGTGCCCACATCCCACCGAACTAAAATAGCAACCGCTGATGGAGCAGGTTAAATTTGAATGGCGCTACCGAATCTACGACCGAACTGACTTTGGCTATTGCTTTTGGGGGGAGTTTTTTTTTCTCTACCTTCCAATTTTATTCTTCACCATCATTTTGATTCGATCGGGATAGCGCGTATCCGATCGGTTTTTATGTTTATTTCGTTTCATTTCATTTGACGCGTCCCGGATGTTTTTTTTTATTTTTGAAACCGAACAGATGAGGTTCGTCCCGTTCGGTGTCATCGTTTTTTTCGGTACGGATCATTATTTCTACCGGCTTGGGGCATTTAGATTTTAACGGTTAGTCCTTCAGTACGGGAAGCACCGGCACCAGCGTACCTTTATTGCCAGCGTCCTATCCAAACATTCGTCATCGTTTGAAACGGGCACGTACCGGTGGAAATCGATCGAACGCGGATGGTTTGTTATTTCGATGCCGCAGTTCGTTTCATTAACATTTCTGGTTCGCTTCCATGAAGCACACGCATGAAACGCTTGCGGTGGAAGCTACCTTCACGTGTCATTAGCTTACTTCTCACATGAGTCCCGGGGTGTCCCGTTTTCCACGGAACCATGTTGAAGTTTAAATTGTACGGTCGTGTGAAAAAAACAGAACGCAATAATGGAATCGATGGTGCTATAAATAAAAATGATAAGAGTTGTTTAATCGTGCCAAAAGCAAACCGAATCGACTGTGTGCTCGAGTCAATACGGGCATCGGAAAATCAATAATAAATGAATGATCTTTTTAACAAACATTCGCGGGCAAGGTGGTTTTAACGGTGCGGAATCGAATGGAGTGAAAACGCATGAAATGGAGCTCTTGAAGCAAACTGTAAACATTGGAGGATTGGAAGCTTTGTAGCATGTAGCATTTCCAGCATTGAAACTGTTCCACGGATTAACTGATTATTTTTATTTTGAAAATTGATTTTGATGTTAAGAATCGAACAAGTCATAATTGTAAGGCTAAAGATTTTTAATTCAAAAGAGATTAAATTTCTTTACTGTGCGTTTAAATAATGATGGTAAATAGTAATTCGAAGCGAAAAGTTTCCGTTAGTTTCTACAAATTTTTACACATTTTGAGGACACCCTTATCTCATTTGAAATTACTTCAATTACTTGTCCAAATCATTTCACACATTTCGCAAAGAATGTGGTCAATATTATTTTTCGAACATGGCACAATGCCAATGTTATGTCAGAATAAGAATGTAATTTTTTCCAATTGTTCAATAATTCAATAAGTTTTCTAATGCTCACATGCATGATAATTTCGACATTTGTTACGGTTCTGCGAGCAACTAAGCAGTGTCATTTAAGTGAATAAAATCAGAAAAAGATTTTTAATTGGCAAAAACTATTCAAAAGTACAATCATTTAACGCAAAGTTAAACAATACACCAAAAAAATTCGACCCTTCCCTTCAATATTTTATTCTGAAAGCTGTTGAAAGGATCTAAACCACCAAAGACAGTTCAATATTATCATACAAATACTTGATTATCATATGGTATTCCTAATTTATACAAATATTTGCAATTTATATTCAATTTGCAATAGTATTGCTAGTAAGTACAAGTACTGTGCAGACCGTTGTAAAGTATTCGGTGTTGTGCTGAAGTATTAATGATTAAATTTTCGGCTCACACTTCAATAAGCATAACACTTGATCACAGCATCCTAACAGAGAGCAAGTCGTTCATAAAGTGCGCTTCAATACGTCCGCTCAAGTTAACGCATAAACTACAAACCTAATTTTGATGAAATGTATGTATTCCAGCTGGATCCCTGATCTGATCGAACCGCACGACGTTCCTTCCAAAGGTTCGCAACAACAGATAGTCCCTTTTCCCCTTTCATGTTCGGTTTTCATAACGAAATTAAAATTTCTCCTTGTCGTACACACTCAACCAGCACAGGGCAACCGGACCGGAGCAGCGAAGGTCTTCATCGACTGATAATATTGCGATGACAAGGCGTTCGTATCGCATCGCGCATCGATTACATCACCCGATGGGAGGAGCTCATAAAAATGGCATCGTTATTGTCACTTTCACTCAACGATGCAGCTTTCGCGACACATCGACGGAGAAGCTTTTCATGCCATCCGCTCCATCACTGGTCCACGAAGGAAATCTAATCTTTAGTGGTGTTACCGGGAGAGGACCCACCGCCATTCACACTTGACTAGCAGCAGCAGCAGCAGCAGCTACAACAACATTATAAAAAGGTCGGTAAGATCATAAATGCGTCATCGTGAGAAGAAATCGAACACAAAAAGCAGCCAACGGGCTTGGTTTTTTTTTCTTCTCGTTGCGTCGTTTTCGGTTCGAGTTCTCCTATAAAGCTCGCGAAACTTCCCCGCTTTCCAGGGTGCCGATGGAAAGCACCGTGGGGTTGAAGATGGAGAAATAATGGCCCCGTGGAAAGGCATAAAAGTTCGATTTCATTTCCCGTCCGATACTGGGCACGTATCCGCCGCACGCTCGCGTCTCCACAAACGCGACCGCATCCGGATCACAAAACTTTGCCCACCAGAATCGATGCGTTTTTCAATACACCAAAGTTATGCCGGCTATAAAAGTTATACATTTCTATCGGTGATCGCGCATCGCGCTTTTCTTTACCGCTTCCGTACGTAACGGTGGAAGCTGGTTTCGCTCGGATTCTTACCACCCAAACGGACGAATGGGCGAATGGCGGGATGAAGGCATTTGCTGCCTGGAAAGAGCGAACATACCGGGCTCAAGATCGTGCCAAGGACGCGGCGCATCGCCATACCGAGACGGCACCATTATACCGAGACACTTCAACTTTCGAGATATTTATTGTGGTTTTTTTTTTGTCAAGACTCTGCCACCGCAAACTAGCGAACAGAGCGAGGATTGAGTGGCCAATCCCGATGGCTAGCAGAGGACTCGATGGGGGCTGTGACGCATGCTGAATAGGATATTGAAAATTATGCAACATGGAGAAGGAAGCAAAAAAAAAAAAGTTTTCCCTAACTTCTTGTCTGCCGCGTGCGACAACCCTATCCGGTTTCGTTTGTTTGCACCAGCAATACCTTTCACCCAGCCGGCCATGGGGCGGGACGGTCGCGAGACAGCTGCTGTACACGCAGGAAGAAGCGATTTTCCAATAGAAAAATTTGAACGAACATCTTTCCGATCTGTCGGCAGGCGCCGAGTGTTCGATTCCGGTTGCGCTTCACGGGTAGGTACATCCTGTGGATAAGTTTCTGTGTTTGTGTGTTTGTGTGCGTCAAGGTTGACAAGTTCAAGAATATGGTAACAGCTTTGGAGAAGTTTTTGAATATTTGTGGCAGCTTTTTTTTTCCTCGTTCGTATGATAAAAGCAGCGAATGGACGGTTGCTGTAAATCATGTACAAGAGGTTTTTTTCTTATCGTACTGCTGCTTGATAGAGGAAATGGTAAACACGCATCAAACATATCCCAATGAGCGTTTTGTATGTGTGTTTTTCTTTCACTGGCGAATCAGTTTAACATGCTTAGTTCGTTAACACTTTCAATTCGTAAAGTTGCTACTAAAGTTTAAGGTGTTGAAGTTAAAGATTTCATTTAAAAACGTTTAATAATTTTAGAGAAACTTCTAACGATACAGAAATAAAGTTGTCCATTAGTAGACCATTTTGTCTATTGAATCACAAATTTAACGCATTTTATTATATACGCATTTGACATAAGTTTGAAAATCGGACAATCTTAAGCCGTTTTCTGTTCAACAGTTGAATTGTAACAACTAAACTCATCTCAAACTGACATACTTCTTCTTCTTTCTTGGCCTAACGACCTCTTAAGGTCATGCCTGCCATTTCTGGCTTACTAGACTAGGTGATACCGCATAGTTGGTTAGTCAATCCTCATTATGGGGGAACGGCCCAGATGAGACTTGAACCTCGGTCCTGCCGTGTGAAGACTGGCGCCGCTGTCGCATCACCACCGGGCCGCCCGTACTGACATACTATCAGGAGAATAAATGAGTTCGTGCGGTTTTTTTTTAACGAAATTATTTGTTATAAATGATGGTTCTTTGGACAAAAGATGGTTCTTTGTACCATTAATTCATCTTAACATTTTTTAACTACTTCATAATTTGGGAAGTGTTGCTCAGCTGATCCATGTTTCATCGGTAATAATCGAATGGTAATCTGAAGGTGCAACGTCTGGGATATACGACAGGGAGGGAGGAGGTACAACATGCCATTTAAGTGTTTCCAAATATTTTTCACCGGTACAGCTACATGTTGTCGAGCATTATCGTGCGGTGCTCAAAGTTCCTAGGCTTCAATTCAATGTCCAATTTTCCGGATCATTCCCTTGCCTTCAAACGCTAGCTGAGTAACTCCAAACGCCTGTTCAAACTCGTCTTGCGTTGGCAACGAATACAGCGTTGCCTCAAGTTCTCCAAACTTCACAGGGTTTTTAAAAGGGGAATACCACTTTTGACATGTTCTTGTCGACAGCGCTTGTTCACCAAACACTTCCACTAGTTCCCGCAAAAAGCAGGAAAAAAGAGCCAAAACGCTTTATTTTACACGAACGTCACCATTTTAGAAGCTTGAGGAAACTGTTTTGTTAACATTTCCACAAAATGAAAGCTAGCGGAAATGAGAGCCTGAAGATAACACTTCAAAATGGCGCTGAAAATAGAATTCTAGCTACAAAATACACTACTAGCTCTATTTTTTTTTTCTTGGTTAGAGGATCAGAGAGTTCCACTAAATACTTGTTAAAAATGTCATTATAATAGAACAAGTTTTAAATGATTTATTTCCTGGATAAATCAGCACCAATATATAACGTAATTATTCTCTTCAAAAACATTCAAACTTCTAAACGTTCTTTACTCAAGGTATTCAGATCATCTTTTATAGAGTAAAAATTATTTTCTTTCAAGATTTTACCATAAACATCTTAACAAATCAGAAATCATTCAGTTTCGTTTCACTTCCCTATGCAAAGCTCCACAACTCTTTATCTTAACCGTTTCGCTCGAAACCCCATGAAAGTCTCGCAAAAGATTCGAACAAACAACTGAAGATAACATTTATCACGTCCGAGCCGAACTGGTTCCCGAATCGATTTCAAAGTGTTTTCCGGAGCGAAAAACAAGAATAACACAAAAAGCACACGAAGAAACATGAGTTTGACCTCTGACCGCCGGCACAGTCCCGTACGCATCCGCCCGTTTCTGCCACTTTCGATTCGTGCGACACGAGTCGTCATCAGTTAGCTTGTCAAAAACCGGAGGGTGGAAGAAAATGCCACCCGAACGCTGTGTGACCATCCAACCATTTGGGCAGCTACACGCATCACCCGTCCACCCGATGGTGACCTGCTGGGTTTGGGGGAGGAGGTCAATCGATGGAATGATGTTCGATGGAATGTCTGCCTAGCTGCCCCAGTTAGGGTAACCGGCGGTAAATGGTTGGACGTTTTATTTCATTTTTGTTTCGGGAACCCTTCTCGTGAACTCTCGGTGAGATGAGAAGTCAAGAAGGGTGCAATCGTTGACAAACAATCGTACGAGGCATGCCGAGCGTACGGCCCAACGCCCTATCCTTTTGCGTTCAATCAGCCGGAAAGCGGTGATCTTAACATTGCCTGTTCCTAATGTCTGTGCGTTTGTTTGGTGCAAAGGCAGAAGAAAAAGCGGCGGCGGTGAAAAGCGGCACGACACGGCACCGAAACCTTTCCCAGGACGGGATCAATCAATCCTGCCAACGGTTCAATGTTTTCCTTCCATTAGGCAGTCCGCCACCAACACCACCGACCATCGCTACTGCAAGCAATGGAAGAAAAAAAAAGCAGCACAAACAGCACAAGGACGAAGAAAAACAAATCGTTTTCTCAATGGAAGTTACTCCCTCTCACTCAAGTCCCTCCCGGTACTCCCCAGTCGGTCCCGTGTTCCCGGTCTGTTCGGTGCACGCATTTGCACGGGAGACGATGTTCACCCGGGAGACGATGGTCAAAGCGATTGTGCTTTGGCGTCCATTACTATTCTCGGCTGCATCGTATTTCAGGGCCCGAGTGGCACGACCGATTGAAAAGGGGTCGCCGGGGGAGGAAGTCGGAACGGAACGGGAAAATAATCAATTTAACATAAATCGATCTGTTGAATGAGATGATTATTTGCAGCGCGCTCTGTTCCCAATCACCTTTGGCATGATTGTTGTAGATGATGGCTGTTCGATAGTTTGTCCGCCAGTGTAAGGAGTGACGCGAGATAAAGCGAACGTCGACAAAGAATCGGAAGGGTGGCGCTCTACCGCGGACAACCGTACAATCGCTGGAAAATGCAACAGCGACGGAAATGAATCGGGTCGGGATCTCGTTAGTAGAAAAGTTTGAGGTCAGGACGATTAGTGCACCCGGCAGTCCCGAGAGTCTCCGGGGGAAGTTGCTGCACGAGAGCTGTGACAAACAGCTTGACACTGGCACAGCTTGACGATCGAGAATAATGCGACGGGATGGCAAACAACCAACCCCATCTCCATCCAGTTCTATCGAACTGTTTGTTACTGTCGCTTTACTGTTCGTCCAACTTCCCACAACTACGGTATGGGGTTTTGCTGCTGGTTAAGTCCGTTTTCTTCCGTCATATTTACGGTGGTTTCTTCTGGTGGACCAACCCCTACCAAAGCTCATTTAGAAGCAATCGTTCGACAGAATTATTCCTCCAGGAGCAATACGGTGTCCTGGTGGGTTGGGCTTGAGTGCGCAAAAACTTTTGCTACGCCGGCTCTCTGATTACATTCGGTGTAGTTTCGCTTTACAGTTTTGAATGCAGTGCTGCGAAACGGACGGTACCGGCCCTTGGGGAAAATGGCAGCATAATCAAGGGGCAAAATTTTTAACAAATTGCTATCTTTGGCCGTGAGGAAATCTACTTATCGGCACTGCTTTTTCATGAAACAGGCAAGGAAAAGAGCAGCTTTAAGTTATTAGTAGGCTTGTTTGTTGTTTTCGAGTGACATTTGAACTGTAAAAAAACAACTCTTAAAGATCAAAGGAAGCAATCTCAGGCCCCTATTGTTTACGATGTACTTCAATGACTTGGTCACGGTGCTTCCGGATGATTACTTCCTTCAATATACGGATAAAATCTTCATACCAGAAGAACGTCTTCATTTACAAGCTTCGCTTAACGAACCTGCGTAGCGCTCTGAGTAAATGAATGCGTCATCGTCATCTTCAGTCGATCGCGAGCCCTTATGATGTTCAGTTTTGTTTTAAGCGAGCAAGAGAAGACATTCGACACAAGATCGTGACACAGCCGTGACAAGACGTTCGTGACACAGCCGTGACAAGACGTTCGTGACACAGCCGTGACAAGACGTTCGTGACACAGCCGTGACAAGACGTTCGTGACACAGCCGTGACAAGACGTTCGTGACACAGCCAATTACTAAGCCTGGTCTCTAACACGGGGCGTGAACTACATATGCATAAAGACGCTAAATTGTAGAGTTTGTCTGCATAGTTTGCTTCCTTCAACGAGGGTTTTGGCGCAACCCGACTCTATAAAACGTTGGGCTAAGCGGTCTGCATAGTACAAGACCAGGTGCTTCTTGAAGATCGCATACAACATGCCAGACTTGCCTTCAACGCTGGTCTCCTTAATAACACTATCCTGGACTACCTATGGCTCTTATAACCCATTACCGTGGCAGACTCCTTTGTTTGTAAATTGTATAGTTATTATAAAAAATAACACTTATATTCCATGAAGAAGTGAATTTAACAAAACTTTATATAAACCTCTATGATAAACTAAACTTTAAATAAACCGGTTCAAAATCTAACCCTCACAAAAACAAACGCCTCGTAATAGAGCGATATAAAACAGCCGTCGGTCAATCTTAAACGGATGGCTTATGCCTGTGGCGAAACCACCCCGCCTTGCAGCAACATCTTAAGCGGCGAGAGGTTCTCTTTTAAAGCCAGTAAAACGAGTAAATAAAACTCACTAGTTTATGATACATAGATTGTTACGTCGAGGGTGACTCCACTTGATGACTTCGTGTGGCCGTATGTAATGTGACGCTGCGTTCTGCCGGCTTAAAAGCTCAATGACAAAGATGAGTTCGGTGTGGGTGGTTCGTTTAATAAAATCAAAACCCTCTCCCAACCTAGCCAAGCAATGTATAAACTCATGTCATATACCCGTCCCACGGTGAGCTTTGCTTTCGTTTTTCTCAAGGCACACCGCCAACCACGGATGAACGGCCAACGGTGGAAAATAACAAAACTCACATTATTACGTTATAAATTTCCACTTTAAAAGGTTATCTAAGACCACCGCCTTCGATCGCAAGTACCGGGCCCACCTACAGTGCATGTGTATGTGTGATTATGTGTGTAAGGGTTTACATTGTCATTCTTGGCGTACACTTAGGATCTCTGCCACACCTACAACATCTGCAAGATACGATAAGTTGGCGGGTGTTGGCAGCACCGGCGGTTAAATCTCTTCTTCGAAGCGCTCTACCCAGCACCATATGGACGTGGAAGAGGTGTATTGCTTGTGTAAACGGTTTTGGTTATTTTTATTCCATCAACTTTTCACTCACAGCAAGACCAGTGCTCATACGCCTTGCTTCGTATTAAGAATGGTGCCCCTGTTTTCCTTTTTCCTAGGGAAGTTTAAGCTACCGTAGCAATGCCGTCTCTTGTACGACTGACTGGCCGGACGGGTTGTAAGCGAAATGTCGCAAAATGTCTCCCCAGATAAATATACGATTTTATGTTCGTGCGCCAGAGATACACAGTTCAGGAATCGATTTTGAGCGGTTTAGTGCATGTCGAAGAGCAGCCGTAACTTTGTACGGTTTCCTAGAATTCCGGGCCGTTTTGCTGTAAAGTGTTTCTTATGAATTGATTTCTGTTAAGTAATTGGTCTCTAGTGAGAAATTTTGATTTGTTCAGGAATGTTGAAAATGTTTGACAGCAATGACACCTGAAATGATTCACTGAAGTTCCGCTTTGCAAAACTGCATAGAGAGTCAATAACTAGCCAAAGGCTAGTACATGCGAACATTTCAAGCTTGTTCTTTTTCCTTTCCGAGATCCTAAGGACAAGTTAACATTAAAGGTTTGGAGAAGGTATAGCCTGGAAAGGAAAAATAGTTTGTATTCCTTTGTGTGTACTGAAGCTAATTACGGGGAAAATGCTGAAATAATATTTAAAAAACACACACTCACAAATCACCGTACTAATTACACCAGAGCTTAGCTTGTTAACTTAACGAGCTCGTGCACCAGCACCCATGGCAAGACAATGGTAAATGCCAGCCGACGCTAATAAATGTACCCGTGCGATGGTTTGTCACTCAGCTGTACCCACCACGAAAAGGCTCTTAGCAGAATGCGCCTCGACCATACATCAGATTATGCTCAAAATTTAACTGACAATGGTACTTTGTGGTTTTGCAGAAAACGCTACCGAACGCACATAACGCGACTAGCCTCGTGCTGTCATGTCGAATCACACAAACACCCGCCGTACATGTACAGTTAAAATTGCCAATAAAAAAATGACAAAATATAACACATAAATGAGAAAAGTGTCCATCAAGGGAATGATGGCGCTCGAGCTCGAGGCTACAATCATGGGGCTGCAGTTTGGGGACAAACCCCAAACAGGGGAGGACAGTTTTCAGTGTACCGAACCGGGGAAAAACCCTCCACCGTACCATGTGATACCATAGCGTTGTGTGTGTGTGTGTGTGTGTGTGTGTGTGTGTGTTTTCAACGAGTTAGCGCAATTCTTTTCGGCCGGTTAGCTCACTCAAACTGCAGGGAATGTACAGTGGCAGCAGCAATGAAGACGAAAGCAAAAAAATGCGGACGACTCAATTTCATATAAACACACACATGACGCACATGTACGCTTCCTCACCCAGGCCACGCATAATGCATGAGCCATCCATATTTTTGGCCTCGCCCCACCACGATGGCTTCGGTCCCGGGTTTTGCGGAATTTGGAATGCGCCAGAAACAGAATCCGACTATTGTTCTACATATTTCATATTTTATTCGCGTGAAGCGTACCACATTGTCGGGCAAAGGAGCGACCGCCGCAAGGTTTTGCTGGACTGGTGGCAGACAATGGGATGGAAAGCGGTCGCGAGTGACTCGTTGAATATCAAAGCACTCCCTCGTGGCTAATTTTCACCGTAAAAAAGTAAAGTTAGAATAAAGCGCAGAAAGGGCGGGAACGGATGGTGCGCTGGAGCGTGTGCGAGTGCATGTGATGTGGATGAAATATGGACACACGGAGATCGTAGACCCGGGACCTCACTCAACACGCGCGCACTCCAGCGCTCGGTGCTGGATATTGGGATATGGGATACCAGCAAACGTAAAACAAATACAGTTTAATGCTCGTTCTTTGCAGTTTGCTTGCAGTTCGTCGCTACCACTGGTGCGGTACACCCAGCTGGAAACGAAATTGTTTGAAAAGAAGAATAGTAGTCAAACAGAACGAACGAAATAACTGTGCAGCAAGGCGGTTGGGGATATTTTTTGTTGTGTGTTGGCCTCAGTACTTATTTATTTTCATAAGAAGATTAATCCTAAGCGAGTCTCTCCCAAACCTCTCCATTAGTGGGACGAGTTTGGTAGTGCGTGGGGGAACAATGGAAAATTGTTTGAAAAGAAGAATAGTAGTCAAACAGAACGAACGAAATAACTGTGCAGCAAGGCGGTTGGGGATAGAAAGAAGCGAACGGAATACAAAAAAAAAACACTATCTATTACAAACCGCTCATCATCCATGGAATGGGACACGGTACCAAACTACAACGCGTCGACTACACGGAGCAAGATGAGTGAACTAATGCTGTACTGTTGGCTATCCGGCACTGCTTGGTAGGGAAATTCTTTTCCGCTTTCGGGAAAACAAAGTAAAACAACGGTCCCGCCGGGACTTTGGCTCGGTTGACAAATTTTGTTCTACATCAACCAGAAATGAACTCAACAAACTGCATTAGCAATTAACTTGTAGGATTAATGTGTTCACACGAAACTCGCACACTCGCACTAGCATCCAAGCAAGTCATGCACTTTAAAATATACTCCTCCACCAGTTTGCTAAATTTCGTGCATAGCAACCAAACCGATAATCCGATTGCGGATAGTTTCCGAGAATTTTATAGAGCGAACACTGGGTGTATTACAATACAACCGAGCCAGCGGATTATCGGTTTGGTTGCTATGCACGAAATTTTGCCAACTGCTAGAGTTTATTTTAAAGTACATGACTTGCTTGGATGCTAGTGCGAGTGTGCGAGTTTCGTGTGAACAACATTTCATACACATTAATCCTACAAGTTAATTGCTAATGGAGTTTGTTGAGTTCATTTCTGGTTGATTTAGAACAAAATTTGTCCGAATTATTTCAAAAATTCCACGTCCTTTAAAGCACTATTCCTGGAACTCAAAAAATACCTAATCTTCTTCAGCTTTTATCTTTAATTTCCCTGAAGTCTTACAGGACAATGCTATTGATTTTCCATTGTTCCACCACGCACTACCAAACTCGTCCCACTAATGGAGAGGTTTGGGAGAGACTCGCTTAGGATTAATCTTCTTATGAAAATAAATAAGTACTGAGGCCAACACACCAAAAAAAAAACGGCAAAAAGACGAATGAAGTTTTCCGCCCAAAATTAGAAACACCCGACATCATATTCGCCGGCCCGGTCTACCGTTTTTGCCGGCGGATTATACTTTCGATTGTTAAATAACTTATTTCATCTCCTGGTGAACGTATCTAAGCTGCTTCCTTTACATTACATTATCCCGCTCAGCCGCAGCTCTCCGGCGAATATGATGTCGGGTGTTTCTAATTTTGGGCGGAAAACTTCATTCGTCTTTTTGCCGTTTTTTTTTTGGTGTGTTGGCCTCAGTACTTATTTATTTTCATAAGAAGATTAATCCTAAGCGAGTCTCTCCCAAACCTCTCCATTAGTGGGACGAGTTTGGTAGTGCGTGGTGGAACAATGGAAAATCAATAGCATTGTCCTGTAAGACTTCAGGGAAATTAAAGATAAAAGCTGAAGAAGATTAGGTATTTTTTGAGTTCCAGGAATAGTGCTTTAAAGGACGTGGAATTTTTGAAATAATTCTGACAAATTTTGTTCTACATCAACCAGAAATGAACTCAACAAACTGCATTAGCAATTAACTTGTAGGATTAATGTGTTCACACGAAACTCGCACACTCGCACTAGCATCCAAGCAAGTCATGCACTTTAAAATATACTCCTCCACCAGTTTGCTAAATTTCGTGCATAGCAACCAAACCGATAATCCGATTGCGGATAGTTTCCGAGAATTTTATAGAGCGAACACTGGGTGTATTACAATACAACCGAGCCAAAGTCCCGGCGGGACCGTTGTTTTACTTTGTTTTCCCGAAAGCGGAAAAGAATTTCCCTACCAAGCAGTGCCGGATAGCCAACAGTACAGCATTAGTTCACTCATCTTGCTCCGTGTAGTCGACGCGTTGTAGTTTGGTACCGTGTCCCATTCCATGGATGATGAGCGGTTTGTAATAGATAGTGTTTTTTTTTTGTATTCCGTTCGCTTCTTTCTATCCCCAACCGCCTTGCTGCACAGTTATTTCGTTCGTTCTGTTTGACTACTATTCTTCTTTTCAAACAATTTCGTTTCCAGCTGGGTGTACCGCACCAGTGGTAGCGACGAACTGCGAGCAAACTGCAAAGAACGAGCATTAAACTGTATTTGTTTTACGTTTGCTGGTATCCCATATCCCAATATCCAGCACCGAGCGCTGGAGTGCGCATGTGTTGAGTGAGGTCCCGGGTCTACGATCTCCGTGTGTCCATATTTCATCCACATCACATGCACTGGCACACGCTCCAGCGCACCATCCGTTCCCGCCCTTTCCGCGCTTTATTCTAACTTTACTTTTTTACGGTGAAAATTAGCCACGAGGGAGTGCTTTGATATTCAACGAGTCGCTCGCGACCGCTTTCCATCCCATTGTCTGCCACCAGTCCAGCAAAACCTTGCGTCGGTCGCTCCTTTGCCCGACAATGTGGTACGCTTCACGCGAATAAAATATGAAATATGTAGAACAATAGTCGGATTCTGTTTCTGGCGCATTCCAAATTCCGCAAAACCCGGGACCGAAGCTGTCGTGGTGGGGCGAGGCCAAAAATATGGATGGCTCATGCATTATGCGTGGCCTGGGTGAGGAAGCGTACATGTGCGTCATGTGTGTGTTTATATGAAATTGAGTCGTCCGCATTTTTTTGCTTTCGTCTTCATTGCTGCTGCCACTGTACATTCCCTGCAGTTTGAGTGAGCTAACCGGCCGAAAAGAATTGCGCTAACTCGTTGAAAACACACACACACACACACACAATGCAATGGTATCACATGGTACGGTGGAGGGGTTTTCCCCGGTTCGGTACGCTGAAAACTGTCCTCCCCTGTTTGGGGTTTGTCCCCGAACTGCAGCCCCATGATTGTAGCCTCGAGCTCGAGCGCCATCATTCCCTTGATGGACATTTTTCTCATTTATGTGTTATATTTTGTCATTTTTTTATTGGCAATTTTAACTGTACGTGTACGGCGGGTGTTTGTGTGATTCGACATGACAGCACGAGGCTAGTCGCGTTATGTGCGTTCGGTAGCGTTTTCTGCAAAACCACAAAGTACCATTGTCAGTTAAATTTTGAGCATAATCTGATGTATGGTCGAGGCGCATTCTGCTAAGAGCCTTTTCGTGGTGGGTACAGCTGAGTGACAAACCATCGCACGGGTACATTTATTAGCGTCGGCTGGCATTTACCATTGTCTTGCCATGGGTGCTGGTGCACGAGCTCGTTAAGTTAACAAGCTAAGCTCTGGTGTAATTAGTACGGTGATTTGTGAGTGTGTGTTTTTTAAATATTATTTCAGCATTTTCCCCGTAATTAGCTTCAGTGCACACAAAGGAGTACAAACTATTTTTCGGTTTGTATTTGCATATTTAAAAGTTTTGATAGCTTTTTGGAGTACTAATGGGATGTTGTGAAAAAGATTTCGTTCGTATTACAAGAGAAGCCACATGTAAACATCTAGAGTTCGTTATACAGGGTATTTACTATAATCACTACACGATCCTAACGAAGCATTAATCATTAACAACTTTTGATAGATAGCTTGTTGATTACCCAAACGTGTAACATGTAAAATTTGCTAATGTCTAATGGATTACTTTGGTTTGGTAAAATAAAGTTAAAATAAAAATAAAAATGATTGTCGATTGTGCCCAAAAGTAGACATGCTGTGGTTTGACGCAAATGACATTGGTGTTCTTAAGTCCCGAGGCCTAAGAGTAAGCATCGCTTATTATAGGCTAAGAGAAAGAATCTGTCGACATCCAAAGCGAATACCACGTAAATTTTCGCTGTTTAGTCTCATATTTGTTCATCCATTCGTTTATTGTTTGACAACAAACAAAATAGCAATATTAGATTGACGATCTTTCATGCTTAAAATATAAATCTTGCACTTGGTCAAAATCACTTGTTGATGCCGAATTATGTCATACATGCCTTATAGAGTCCACAACGAAGACAAGGTTGAGCAGATTCATAATGTTTTTTTTGTTTGTCTTGGAACAGCTGAAAAATATTCAAAAACATCGGATGAGGACGCCGACGCTGACCAACAGTACTCCGTCCCAGATTAACATCCTGCGTATAGTACCGAGTTTCTGGAGAAGGAGACACACATTTCTTTCAACCTAATTGCACATCGGCCAACCCAGTGAATATAGATCAAGCCTGGTGTTGGGAGAAATTGACTTATTTTCCTTATAAGACTTGGAGACTTCCTAGATCCAGATGTGTGCCTTGTGAGATTCTTATGATAAATGCCACAAGATCGCGCAATTGAACAAAGCTAGATGCGCCAAACTGATATTTTGCACCGGTTCTCAATATAAATCGTTGTAATAAAATTAACACTAAATTCAATCTCTTTTTTACTATCAAATACAATTTAAAAATTTCTCGATTTCCGTAGATTTTTTTTATAGTCCACTTTGTGTTAATGAGTGATCAATTTCATATGTGCAAGAGTCCCTTAAAACTGGTGCCTTCACATTACGGAATTCTCAATAAAAAAGGCCCCTCCCCACACGAACAGGATACCAAAGCTGTAACTTCTTTCGAGCAGATGCTTAACTACGCTGTCTTCAGATTCACTGCAGTGCATAATTAAGCGACCAAACGCTCTCCCGTACCAGCGTTACTTAGCCATAGTCAAAGTACTCATTCGTGAGTGTCAATTTCGTGTTTTAATTTACCTTCCATTGATTCTTCCCTCCCGATCGTGCTTCTCATTATGCTCCATTCGCACCAGCTTCGAAAGTACTATTGGGTCAAGCGTGTTTGAGAAGGCGAGCTCCGTAGTTCTGGGTTTTGCGTGGTTCAGGTATTCAGCTGGCCAAGATGCCGCAAGCAAGTAAAGCTGTACTACTGCTGTACACCAACCGACGAACGGAGATGGTTGGCAACGGTGCGACACTGTGGAAACGTAATTAAACTGCAGATCATTAAAATTAGTGCACAAGAAAATGAGACACTGCACTGGCAATGGCACGAAGACCCGTGGCCAGACGGCAAGCGTTAGGCAAAGTTTTTGGTCAATCCACTGGCAACGGGCAGAAGGAATTGCGCGTGAAAAGGAACCAAATTGCTCGGTTACGTTCGGGCGCTGGGAAAGTGGGAAAGTTTGCCAAGATTTTCCATTAAGTACACATCCTGCTCTGTGTGCAAGGCTCAGGCCAAGAGGCGTGATAGTTGCGAGAGTGAAAGAGAACGAGTGTGTTCCAGTGCAATTGTGCTCTAGGAAATGATTCGGTTGCACGTGTAAAATGGGGAAAAAAAAAGTTTTATTACATCAGGTAATTTTATTACTTTTCTGACGCTAACTTTCATTTTCTTCTTCTCTTTGTTGCTCGTTTGTTTTGCCACGATGACATGCAGTTCCCCCGGAGCGGATGGTGATACGGGATCAGCTCGGCATGGAGCGTACGACGGTGGCCGGACCGTACAGCGAAGGGGACAACATCAAGCTGCGCTGTGACGTGTACGGTGGACGGCCAACACCAACCGTCACCTGGTATCGGGACACGGTCCCGATGGCGGCCGACACCAAGTACATGCCGCTCGGGAAGCACCTACGCAGTGAGATTGCGCTGGGTCCACTGACGCGTCAGGACCTGCACACCAAGCTGGTCTGCCGGGCGACCAACCATGCCCGGGCCAATCCAGTGGAGCAGTCCGTCCAGATCGATATGAACTGTAAGTGAAAGGCCGAAAGGATCGCTTTTGGGTGACCCTTTTACATCACTAACCCCTCCCGAACATCGTCTCCTCCATTCTCACAGTTGCTCCACTAAACATAAGACTGATCGGCGCCCATCAGCCCTTGTCGGCCGGCCGAAGATATGACCTTCTGTGCCAAAGTGCTGGTTCACGACCAGCCGCTTCCATCACCTGGTTTTTGGACGGTGTGCGGCTTGACAAAAGCAAAGAAACGGTAAGTACTGTACAGCCGGTACAGCTGACCGCGAACGGTTGACCACGCGTCAGCATCAACATCATCGTGCTTACATCATTTTGGGGTTTCTACCGTTTTTGTTGTTTCCATCCATGCTGGTATGTCGCCGCCATCTTGACCACGTCTATGCGACACAACGTAGACATCGGCCGACGGCAACCAAACCACAAGCACACTATCCATCGTGCTGACCCGAAAGACACACACAGACATGTGCGGATAGTTAGGAAAAACCGCAACGCAACTCGATTTCGAACATCACTTGCAGACGTTCCGGACGCTTCCGTGAGGCTCGGCAGCTCCTTGGATCCGAACGCAATCCGGGAAGGTACGGACGTTTACTTCGACTGTATCGTCAAAGCACATCCGGCCGTTTACAAGGTCGAATGGAAGCACAATGTGAGTAGCGTGATTCCAATAGGCGTTTCCTTTTTTTGTGGAAAGAATGTAAATTTTGACTGATTTTCTCTCTCTCTCTCTCTGTCTATCACTCACCTGTAACTGACCGAAAATCCTGCAGAACAAAACGCTAACGCGCAACATATCGCAGGGTGTCATCGTCAGCAAGCACTCGCTAGTGCTGCAGGGCGTTTCCCGCACTACGGCCGGCAACTACACCTGCGTCGGGTTCAATGCCGAGGGTGAAGGTAGCAGCCCGACGTTCGAGCTGAACGTGATGTGTAAGTGAATAATTGAATTTTTCATTTTCCTTGCCCGGGTTCGTACCGGAGTTGTCACAGTTGTCGAAACCGCCGTTCGTTCCGGGCTGTGTGTTACACAGTGCAGTGCAGTACAGTGCCGGGTCCATTTCCATTTTCCAGATGCACCGACCTGTGCACCGAACCAGCCGCGGGTGTACGGGGTGGCCAAGCAGGAAAACGCCGAGATACGCTGCGTCGTCGATGCTAATCCGCCGGATGTGGAGTTCAAGTGGACGTTTAATAATTCAGCCGAGAGCATCGATGTACAGGCGAGCCACATTTCAAGACTAGGTAATTTCTACTGCTGAACACACAAGTCTTCAAATTCTTAGAAATCGGTCACATTTTTGTACAAATTAATGATACCGAGAATGTTGCAAGGAACTGCAGAATGTAATAAAGTTTAGAGCTAGAGTGGTACCGATTTGCAGTGCTAGGTGTTCTGCTGCAAATCCTTCCAATCTGCACCAAACGTAGTCGCAATGTTCGTTCAGTTCATTTTAATTCCAGTTAGCTGCATAACTTCCACTAACTCTACTCGATTTTGCTTTCATTTGCTTCATTCCCGTGACAATATCGGTGCGATGTTCGTGCTTGTCGTGCTGCCAAATAAATGATGTGCCCCACCCAAACCCAGGCACGTCATCGATCGTATCGTACACGCCAATGACCGAGCTCGACTACGGTACGCTGCTCTGCTCGGCGACCAACAAGATCGGCAAGCAACGGCAACCGTGCGTGTTCCACATCATCGCTGCAGGTAAGTTGCAAGTCTGACCGGGTGACCGAACGAGACGAACAGAACCCACCGAATGGAGCGCATGCTGGCAATAACTTTCACTCGGATTTTTCTGTCGCTTTTTTTTTTTTGGATGGCTGGATGCTGGTTTGATGAAAGTTTCTGTTGTGTTTTTGTGGCGATAAGAGGTGCAGGATTTGTTTCGTGCAGGTACAGAAGTTTCAGTTCGTCGAACTGTGCGGTGCAGGATGCTGGGATATTGCTTTTTATCATAGTAATAGGAGAGCTTTTGATGCGTGTTTGTGATAGCTTTGCTCAATAGTTTGGATTTATGAAAGATTGTTTGATGTGCAAGATAGTATCTGTTGCAACCCCGGGAGCAGCAAAAACTACTTCTTGAAGTCAGCATTTCGTTTTGACTTTTTTGTAGGTTATGAATTGTAAGTAAATCATTTATCATTTAAAGCTCGTTCGCACTCACGATTTAACGGATCAAGCGCCCTCCGGTAGAGCTGTCTTTAAGTCAAGTAACAATTGTGCGTAGCTTTGATAACTCTTGAAAAATCGGATCTCTAGGTGCTCACCTTGGTTATGTTTTCCTTTTCCATTGTAATATTTGTAATACATTCTATAAGTACGTGCTGTAGTTTGACCAAGGGATTCAGTAGTTGTGTGTGTGGGTAAAACGGTTATACTCGATTCTCAATCTTGTTATAACTCTCTGATCGCAGTGGTTCGGTGGATCTACTCGGGATGCCAATGTCTGAGTGGCTTTTTTGAGATGGCCTAAAGATGATGCATTCCAAACGTTAAAACTAGATGGATTCATCGAGTCTCTAGATGGCACCATCTATGTTTCTTATCATAATCATGTCTTGCTTGCGAGACGGACAGCCTTCCTATTTTCAGTTATACAGATGTGACCGTGGCTTCTTATGATGCTTTTGCGATGGCGTTTGGTTCTCCGGAAAATTGGAAGTATTATCCGGAAGCTTTCTGCCACTCAGTTTACATTGAAGGGTATAGTTTTGCAGCCTGTAAAGTGATGTTCTTCTGAGCTGTTAGTGTTAATTTTGTGAAATTTCACTTTCAGCGATGTCGTTACATTGCTTGTTTACTGCTTCCCGCTTCAAGCAATAACTATGCTTTGACTATTCTAAATCGTACAATCTGTTCGTAGTAAAAGCTTCTTGTTATTGTGGAAAACAACGTGGGTTGTAGTCTACAGCTGCAATCATTCTTAACTGTGATTAAAAATTCAATACCATACTATACTTTAAGTACAATTCAACTGTTGAGGATCATAAGTAGGGTATTTAAGAATATTCAATTTATTGTTAAACAGTTCGATTGAAGGAAAATATACAAGTATTAGAATGTACGTTACTTCAAACAACTTCATTAACGATACTTCTTTAATCAAAACCTCCATGAGATGCTCATGTACATATCAGGCCTGTTACTAAACACATCCTGTCAATTAACAAACACGAAACATAGTTCAATCGACTTGGCAATATTGTCAGTAACAATTTGACAGCAACCGATCGCCTTCCAGTCGAACCTTCGATGAATCAGGACGAGCCAGAAAAAGCGATGAGTGGCAAAGATGGAATCTTTCTCTATCAGCTTGAGTTGAATACGCAAAGCATAAAGCTGGCATAGCATCTACGGAATAGCGAAATAGCTTCTGGGGTGCTAGTGATGAGAAAATGGAAAGATGAAGCCATTCCTGCAACGAGCTTTTACTGAGAACGAGAGACCCATTAGCTGGTTTTTAGTATTCCCTGCTTTAGGTTTCGACATTTTCCGCTTGCCTGTCGATCACTCCATTGCCAACCGAAACGGTATGAATGGGATGAGTTGAGTTCCGTTCGAAATTAAATCCTGAGCCAGCTAGCGAAGGGCGAGAGTTTTATCTAATCAACTTGATTATCAAAGCAAGTTGATGTGTTGTTTTCATTCTTTTTCATTTTTTCTAAAAACTGGTTTATGAAGTGCTTTCCAGTGAACAGGAAAAAAAAAGTGCGAGCAAAATGTAATCTTCTACCGGAAAATTAATCTAGCAGTAGTGAGGAAAAGCTACGTAAAGCTACGTGCGCTAAACATAAGCTCGCCCCGTTAAATTGGTTTACGCTTAACTAGCATTGAAAAGTGCAGGTTTTTCTCATCACAAAGTTTTTCCCGTGCTAGTTTTTCCATGTTTTCCATGTGTTCCACTGTTAACTAACAAATTTTAATGAAATTAATCATAAGCAAAGCACTCGCGTGTTTTTGTGTCTAGGTTTTGCGGAACTGAATTGAAACTTTACGTTGCGCTTAAATTTGTTTCCGGTTCACTAACATTGTTCGAACTCGGGAAAACGGAGCATTGGATAGATTAGCATATTTATTGCAGAACGTCGGGTGGTGGTTCTCTATCGTATATTGCATTAATCAACCGCTTGAAAATCTAACGCTCACATCAAAGAGCGAACAACGAAGGAGATGTAGAATCTAATTATATTCTAGCGTACAACAACAAAAAACACATTGCTAAATCAAGCGTTGCTAGCCGATGAAACTCTGTACGATCAATTTGGTACCTTGGCACGTTATACGTCAAACCATACCGGGCTGGCATAGTTTTGCTGTCGGCCCACCGATCAAAACGGAATCCTTCCTGGAGGGATTTCATTAGCAGGTATTCTTGGAATAAATTTCTTTCTCTCCGTATCCGTTGTTTGTTCGGTGCATGTAGGAGAAAGCACAACGGATATCCATTTCACCTAGCACTCCGTTCGGCAGACTTTAATCCGGATGCTTGATTGGATGCTATTGGTTTTCGTTGATGAACGATCGCTTTTTTTAACACTTTTTCCTTTATGTTAACTATTTTACTTAGTTTTTCTTGAAAAAAAGGAAACCTTTTTGTAATCGGCCCTGCCGTACTTGTCTGTGGGCTGACTCGGTTCTAAAGTAGATAGCTAAAATGTAAAATGCAAACAAAATTTTCGTATGAAACTCATTTTTGGGGAATCATTAGATGCGATCCGTTATTTTCGAGCTTAACCATTCCACAGAATTTATTAAACGCTTAACTGTTGCATAATAAATGAATAAAATAATGTTGAAATGAATAAAATAAATGGGCGGCCCGGTGGTGATGCGACAGCGGCGCCGGTCTTCACACGGCAGGACCGGGGTTCAAGTCTCATCTGGGCCGTTCCCCCATAGCGAGGACTGACTATCCAACTACGTGGTAACAATTAGTCTAGTAATCCAGAAATGGCAGGCATGACCTTTAAGAAGTCAGGTCGTTAGGCCATGAAAGAAGAGAATGTTGAAATACGTTTCAGCGTGTGATTAGCCGGTTTATTACTTCAATCATGACACACTCCCGAAATGCAACTTTGTGGTTCTATTTTTATATTCCACATGCAAGACAGATAGTAGAGTGTTCATAACTCTGTATTATATTATTTATTGACTTTTAAAACATAACTGCTTGCGTATGATTAATGAGCGGAGTGAAGTGTTATGACTAGTAGCTTATATAATAGCTAAATTATACCAATAAAGCAGCACCTTACTCATACAATGGTCATACGACCCGAGAGGTATAAAATACACGTACCAATCCACTTAAGCTTTCCGTTCAATTGTTTCACCGGCCGGACCAAGTGCTGTACCAACGAAATTAACGAGCATAATCCTGGCTCATCTTTTGTCAGGCAAATTGTTTTGCCTTTCGTAGCTGCTGCTGCTGCTGCTGTTGCGGTGAGAACGAGCTAAGGGTGCTTCCGCAGAGGTATTATTCTGTAGATTCCCTTCACGAAAAAAAAGTACCGGCCGGATGTACCGGAAATGAAGATATCGTATCCCAGGAGAGTCCACTGGAGAACGGAGTTAAATATTAAACAGTACGCCCAAGAAACAACACCCGTTGTGACCGAAATGAACTCACCAACCGGACGAACCAAAAAAAAAGCTTCTTTTCTGCAACCTTTCCCCGGCAAGTTCCGTTCCGAAATGGTTTATTGCCGTGAAACCAGACGAACCAGACGTAGCACAGTAAAAGGTTTGCCATTGTGTGTTTATGAGCGGAAAGACATGCGTTTGATGGTGGTAGGGTTTCATGCATGGTCTTATGCCAGAGCTTGCACTGGCTTGAACGAAAAAAGGGACGAATGCTTCACGGCCAAGGGTCGAAACCGGCAGTAGAAAAAGGTAAATGATGGTTTCTGTTTTAAAATTAAACTACCTTTTCGTAACACCACAACACCTGCATGTCCAGTGGTTTTTTGAGGAACGAATGCAATGGGAGAATGGTGGCAGCAGAAGCCACACGTTGGCTGACGTGTGAGAGCTTCGAACGTCATCGTCGAGACTAACCGTCGGGTTGAAGAAGATGTGCCATGTGTTTGTACAGATATGACAGAATCGGACCGGTACCATGCGCCTTTTGTGTTGCGTAGTTAGGAAGATGCGGAAAACAAAAGATCTATCGTGCTGTGAAGCAGCAGCAGCAATGGTTTACCCTACAGTTTGTGTGTAGGGGTAATCTAAAGATAGAGACTATTGCTCGGAATAGAATCCTTATGTTGTAATATAGCATTATGATGAAGAAAATCGAAGTATGTAAGGCTGCAGATAGAGACCAATTATGAACAAAATGATTTGATTCCTATGGATTGAAAATATGTTGTCCCTAAGTCAATAATTAAGACCTCGAACTAATCAATGTTTGACAATACTCATCAATTCTTGTCTGTATAACTCCAAATCCATTCAGAAAATGTATCTGAATGTAAGTCATCAATTTTTGATAGAACGGATTAATTTGGGCTCTAGTTTTATACACAGCCAACCACAATTGATTTTGACATAAAATCATATGACTTTGAGACAAACATTGTTAATTTTGAGTCCTTGTAAATTAGTTTTATCAAAACCGGTAACTTACAATGAAACGTGGTTGCACTCTGTCTAAAATTTATGCCGTTCAGACAATCATTGATGAACACTGTCTAACATTGATGACTAATAGGGTGCCTGTGTTGGCTACAGTCGTTGTCAAAATGGCAAAGGAAGCAATGAGACTTGAAAAACACTTTCACAGGAAAGTAATGACTTCCATTTAAATCTATTGGCGTTTATTGGTGATATTGCTTACTAAACATCTGAATCCAAATAGTGCAGTTAGAAAAGATCACCAGCTATTGCCGAAAGCCGAGCAACTGATGAACCTTGTAGTGTAATCCATGGCACAACTCTTTCGAACGTTTAAGCTGTCATTTTGTCTTTTACACTCTTGTAGTTACATTCTCATTGTAGTCAAATTTTCTAGTGCCAGTTGTAAAATCAAGTTCAAGGAATCTGGCTAGAGTCTATAATGTATAACGTCGTACACGTGGATTTGCGTCGAATATTAAGTTTTCAAATATCACATCCAAACATTTAAGCTCCCAAAAAACATATGAAAATACACATTTGCAACAAATCCACGTCTGCAAATAATGTGCCCCGTAACTCTCGGTAAGAATGCAGCACATCATTATGTTATCATCACCGAGCGGTGATCCTTTCGCCCAACAAACCTAATGACGGTGAGCCATCGTGTAGCGCTGTGATTACCTTGGCTAAATACCGCATTTAAATGGAACTGGCAAAGTAGCCGGTAACACACTGTAAACTCAACCCATCTGCCACTATTACCCAACGGTAACGGCAGCACAGTACGGGACACACACAAACAAACAAACATTTTAGCAAAGTCCATCCAATCCACCCATCCATTTGCGCTGCCAGACAGGGGAGGGGTTGAAGTTTAATTCGGGCCAGAAGCAGAGAGAACCAGAAGAAACCCAATCTTGGCAAACTGCGAATAAGCAGCAGTAGTAGCAGCAGCAGCAGCAGCAGCATCGTCAGCACTATTATGTTTTTGTGGTGACTTTGGCAAATTTTCAAAGCGAGGTTCATTTCGAGGTTTGTTTGTGGTATTTTAGTAGGTGAAGAGGAGCAAAACAGCGGCCGAAAAAAAAAATTGGGAAGAAAGAAAAACAGACCCACGACGACACAGGAACAACGAGCTGGTTTCAAACGTGAGAGAAAATGGAAATGCTGGAGACTGCACTCGCTGGTACGATCTTCAGTGAAGTATGCCGCCCTTTTTGCACAAGTTTACTGAAGTTTGATGTTAGTTTGTTTGCACTGGAAGTTGTTGTTTGGCACCACGGTTTGTGGCAAACTCTCGAGTGGGACCTTTCGCCGTGTTTTTCGTTTCCCTTTAAAGTTGAACCTTTTCATCGTGTTTGGGTGTGTGTTTGTCGTAATGCAAGTGCAACTCAACTCCCAGCGCCCTGCTTGGAGAACTGTTTGTGACGAAGATGAAAAAAACAAAAATGGTAGAAAGAAAATCGCACACAATTCCGCACCATGGCGAGTAAGTGTCGAGTGTACCATTGGCAGCTATTTAGGAATCACTTTTCATCAACCTCGACCGGGTTACGTGAAAGTGCAGCTGCAGTTGCAGCTTTTGCTGCAAAACGGAAAGTTCAGCTTACTGGTGGCATAAAGTAAATCTTAGTTTTCTTACATCTGTGTGAAAAAACACAACAAAGAAAAAAAATGCACGTATTCTGTAGACCATCACGTATGGTCCGCAACCCCATCGCTCCCTGTCACCATTCGTCTTTAGAAAGTTTATTTGTGCAGCTAACAAACAACCAATTACTCTTCACCTCCAAGGAACGAAATAGATTCGCCCACTCCAGCAGGGAATTGGGGTATAAAAGAAGGTTGTTGTTGGTTCGCTTCTATTGCACTCACGAAGAAAAATCATTTCATCACCTGGCGGCAGGTTTATCGAACGTTGATCGTCAGCTGTGCGCGTTGCATCCGAACGTACGGTGAAGGTCCTAATTGGAAGAGCACTTTTTTATTGCAACCCATTCAGATAGATGTAGGAGCGCGTCCATTTTTATTCTACCAGCTGAGCTGCTTTGACTATTCTAAATCGTACAATCTGTTCGTAGTAAAAGCTTCTTGTTATTGTGGAAAACAACGTGGGTTGTAGTCTACAGCTGCAATCATTCTTAACTGTGATTAAAAATTCAATACCATACTATACTTTAAGTACAATTCAACTGTTGAGGATCATAAGTAGGGTATTTAAGAATATTCAATTTATTGTTAAACAGTTCGATTGAAGGAAAATATACAAGTATTAGAATGTACGTTACTTCAAACAACTTCATTAACGATACTTCTTTAATCAAAACCTCCATGAGATGCTCATGTACATATCAGGCCTGTTACTAAACACATCCTGTCAATTAACAAACACGAAACATAGTTCAATCGACTTGGCAATATTGTCAGTAACAATTTGACAGCAACCGATCGCCTTCCAGTCGAACCTTCGATGAATCAGG
The DNA here is from genome assembly GCA_002091835.1 of Anopheles maculatus. Lineage (NCBI taxonomy): Eukaryota > Metazoa > Arthropoda > Insecta > Diptera > Culicidae > Anopheles > Anopheles maculatus. The sequence goes on from KZ062605.1 coordinate 35,179, forward strand.
ACGAGCCAGAAAAAGCGATGAGTGGCAAAGATGGAATCTTTCTCTATCAGCTTGAGTTGAATACGCAAAGCATAAAGCTGGCATAGCATCTACGGAATAGCGAAATAGCTTCTGGGGTGCTAGTGATGAGAAAATGGAAAGATGAAGCCATTCCTGCAACGAGCTTTTACTGAGAACGAGAGACCCATTAGCTGGTTTTTAGTATTCCCTGCTTTAGGTTTCGACATTTTCCGCTTGCCTGTCGATCACTCCATTGCCAACCGAAACGGTATGAATGGGATGAGTTGAGTTCCGTTCGAAATTAAATCCTGAGCCAGCTAGCGAAGGGCGAGAGTTTTATCTAATCAACTTGATTATCAAAGCAAGTTGATGTGTTGTTTTCATTCTTTTTCATTTTTTCTAAAAACTGGTTTATGAAGTGCTTTCCAGTGAACAGGAAAAAAAAAGTGCGAGCAAAATGTAATCTTCTACCGGAAAATTAATCTAGCAGTAGTGAGGAAAAGCTACGTAAAGCTACGTGCGCTAAACATAAGCTCGCCCCGTTAAATTGGTTTACGCTTAACTAGCATTGAAAAGTGCAGGTTTTTCTCATCACAAAGTTTTTCCCGTGCTAGTTTTTCCATGTTTTCCATGTGTTCCACTGTTAACTAACAAATTTTAATGAAATTAATCATAAGCAAAGCACTCGCGTGTTTTTGTGTCTAGGTTTTGCGGAACTGAATTGAAACTTTACGTTGCGCTTAAATTTGTTTCCGGTTCACTAACATTGTTCGAACTCGGGAAAACGGAGCATTGGATAGATTAGCATATTTATTGCAGAACGTCGGGTGGTGGTTCTCTATCGTATATTGCATTAATCAACCGCTTGAAAATCTAACGCTCACATCAAAGAGCGAACAACGAAGGAGATGTAGAATCTAATTATATTCTAGCGTACAACAACAAAAAACACATTGCTAAATCAAGCGTTGCTAGCCGATGAAACTCTGTACGATCAATTTGGTACCTTGGCACGTTATACGTCAAACCATACCGGGCTGGCATAGTTTTGCTGTCGGCCCACCGATCAAAACGGAATCCTTCCTGGAGGGATTTCATTAGCAGGTATTCTTGGAATAAATTTCTTTCTCTCCGTATCCGTTGTTTGTTCGGTGCATGTAGGAGAAAGCACAACGGATATCCATTTCACCTAGCACTCCGTTCGGCAGACTTTAATCCGGATGCTTGATTGGATGCTATTGGTTTTCGTTGATGAACGATCGCTTTTTTTAACACTTTTTCCTTTATGTTAACTATTTTACTTAGTTATTGAAATAAAGGAAACCTGTTTGTAATCAGCCCTGCCGTACTTGTCTGTGGGCTGACTCGGTTCTAAAGTAGATAGCTAAAATGTAAAATGCAAACAAAATTTTCGTATGAAACTCATTTTTGGGGAATCATTAGATGCGATCCGTTATTTTCGAGCTTAACCATTCCACAGAATTTATTAAACGCTTAACTGTTGCATAATAAATGAATAAAATAATGTTGAAATGAATAAAATAAATGGGCGGCCCGGTGGTGATGCGACAGCGGCGCCGGTCTTCACACGGCAGGACCGGGGTTCAAGTCTCATCTGGGCCGTTCCCCCATAGCGAGGACTGACTATCCAACTACGTGGTAACAATTAGTCTAGTAATCCAGAAATGGCAGGCATGACCTTTAAGAAGTCAGGTCGTTAGGCCATGAAAGAAGAGAATGTTGAAATACGTTTCAGCGTGTGATTAGCCGGTTTATTACTTCAATCATGACACACTCCCGAAATGCAACTTTGTGGTTCTATTTTTATATTCCACATGCAAGACAGATAGTAGAGTGTTCATAACTCTGTATTATATTATTTATTGACTTTTAAAACATAACTGCTTGCGTATGATTAATGAGCGGAGTGAAGTGTTATGACTAGTAGCTTATATAATAGCTAAATTATACCAATAAAGCAGCACCTTACTCATACAATGGTCATACGACCCGAGAGGTATAAAATACACGTACCAATCCACTTAAGCTTTCCGTTCAATTGTTTCACCGGCCGGACCAAGTGCTGTACCAACGAAATTAACGAGCATAATCCTGGCTCATCTTTTGTCAGGCAAATTGTTTTGCCTTTCGTAGCTGCTGCTGCTGCTGCTGTTGCGGTGAGAACGAGCTAAGGGTGCTTCCGCAGAGGTATTATTCTGTAGATTCCCTTCACGAAAAAAAGTACCGGCCGGATGTACCGGAAATGAAGATATCGTATCCCAGGAGAGTCCACTGGAGAACGGAGTTAAATATTAAACAGTACGCCCAAGAAACAACACCCGTTGTGACCGAAATGAACTCACCAACCGGACGAACCAAAAAAAAAGCTTCTTTTCTGCAACCTTTCCCCGGCAAGTTCCGTTCCGAAATGGTTTATTGCCGTGAAACCAGACGAACCAGACGTAGCACAGTAAAAGGTTTGCCATTGTGTGTTTATGAGCGGAAAGACATGCGTTTGATGGTGGTAGGGTTTCATGCATGGTCTTATGCCAGAGCTTGCACTGGCTTGGACGAAAAAAGGGACGAATGCTTCACGGCCAAGGGTCGAAACCGGCAGTAGAAAAAGGTAAATGATGGTTTCTGTTTTAAAATTAAACTACCTTTTCGTAACACCACAACACCTGCATGTCCAGTGGTTTTTTGAGGAACGAATGCAATGGGAGAATGGTGGCAGCAGAAGCCACACGTTGGCTGACGTGTGAGAGCTTCGAACGTCATCGTCGAGACTATCCGTCGGGTTGAAGAAGATGTGCCATGTGGTTGTTCAGATATGACAGAATCGGACCGGTACCATGCGCCTTTTGTGTTGCGTAGTTAGGAAGATGCGGAAAACAAAAGATCTATCGTGCTGTGAAGCAGCAGCAGCAATGGTTTACCCTACAGTTTGTGTGTAGGGGTAATCTAAAGATAGAGACTATTGCTCGGAATAGAATCCTTATGTTGTAATATAGCATTATGATGAAGAAAATCGAAGTATGTAAGGCTGCAGATAGAGACCAATTATGAACAAAATGATTTGATTCCTATGGATTGAAAATATGTTGTCCCTAAGTCAATAATTAAGACCTCGAACTAATCAATTTTTGACAATACTCATCAATTCTTGTCTGTATAACTCCAACTCCATTCAGAAAATGTATCTGAATGTAAGTCATCAATTTTTGATAGGACGGATTAATTTTATACACAGCCAACCACAATTGATTTTGACATAAAATCATATGACTTTGAGACAAACATTGTTAATTTTGAGTCCTTATAAATTAGTTTTATCAAAACCGATAACTTACAATGAAACATGGTTGCACTCTGTCTAAAATTTATGCCGTTCAGACAATCATTGATGAACACTGTCTAACATTGATGACTAAGAGGGTGCCTGTGTTGGCTACAGTCGTTGTCAAAATGGCAAAGGAAGCAATGAGACTTGAAAAACACTTTCACGGGAAAGTAATGCCTTCCATTTAAACCTTGTGGCGTTTATGATGAAATTGCTTACTAAACATCTGAGTCCAAATAGTGCAGTTAGAAACGATCACCAGCTATTGCCGAAAGCCGAGCAACTGATGAACCTTGTAGTGTAATCCATGGCACAACTCTTTCGAACGTTTAAGCTGTCATTTTGTCTTTTACACTCTTGTAGTTACATTCTCATTGTAGTCAAATTTTCTAGTGCCAGTTGTAAAATCAAGTTCAAGGAATCTGGCTAGAGTCTATAATGTATAACGTCGTACACGTGGATTTGCGTCGAATATTAAGTTTTCAAATATCACATCCAAACATTTAAGCTCCCAAAAAACATATGAAAATACACATTTGCAACAAATCCACGTCTGCAAATAATGTGCCCCGTAACTCTCGGTAAGAATGCAGCACATCATTATGTTATCATCACCGAGCGGTGATCCTTTCGCCCAACAAACCTAATGACGGTGAGCCATCGTGTAGCGCTGTGATTACCTTGGCTAAATACCGCATTTAAATGGAACTGGCAAAGTAGCCGGTAACACACTGTAAACTCAACCCATCTGCCACTATTACCCAACGGTAACGGCAGCACAGTACGGGACACACACAAACAAACAAACATTTTAGCAAAGTCCATCCAATCCACCCATCCATTTGCGCTGCCAGACAGGGGAGGGGTTGAAGTTTAATTCGGGCCAGAAGCAGAGAGAACCAGAAGAAACCCAATCTTGGCAAACTGCGAATAAGCAGCAGTAGTAGCAGCAGCAGCAGCAGCAGCATCGTCAGCACTATTATGTTTTTGTGGTGACTTTGGCAAATTTTCAAAGCGAGGTTCATTTCGAGGTTTGTTTGTGGTCTTTTAGTAGGTGAAGAGGAGCAAAACAACGGCCGAAAAAAAAATTGGGAAGAAAGAAAAACAGACCCACGACGACACAGGAACAACGAGCTGGTTTCAAACGTGAGGGAAAATGGAAATGCTGGAGACTGCACTCGCTGGTACGATCTTCAGTGAAGTATGCCGCCCTTTTTGCACAAGTTTACTGAAGTTTGATGTTAGTTTGTTTGCACTGGAAGTTGTTGTTTGGCACCACGGTTTGTGGCAAACTCTCGAGTGGGACCTTTCGCCGTGTTTTTCGTTTCCCTTTAAAGTTGAACCTTTTCACCGTGTTTGGGTGTGTGTATGTGTGTTTGTTGTAATGCAAGTGCAACTCAACTCCCAGCGCCCTGCTTGGAGAACTGTTTGTGACGAAGATGAAAAAAACAAAAATGGTAGAAAGAAAATCGCACACAATTCCGCACCATGGCGAGTAAGTGTCGAGTGTACCATTGGCAGCTATTTAGGAATCACTTTTCATCAACCTCGACCGGGTTACGTGAAAGTGCAGCTGCAGTTGCAGCTTTTGCTGCAAAACGGAAAGTTCAGCTTACTGGTGGCATAAAGTAAATCTTAGTTTTCTTACATCTGTGTGAAAAAACACAACAAAGAAAAAAAATGCACGTATTCTGTAGACCATCACGTATGGTCCGCAACCCCATCGCTCCCTGTCACCATTCGTCTTTAGAAAGTTTATTTGTGCAGCTAACAAACAACCAATTACTCTTCACCTCCAAGGAACGAAATAGATTCGCCCACTCCAGCAGGGAATTGGGGTATAAAAGAAGGTTGTTGTTGGTTCGCTTCTATTGCACTCACGAAGAAAAATCATTTCATCACCTGGCGGCAGGTTTATCGAACGTTGATCGTCAGCTGTGCGCGTTGCATCCGAACGTACGGTGAAGGTCCTAATTGGAAGAGCACTTTTTTATTGCAACCCATTCAGATAGATGTAGGAGCGCGTCCATTTTTATTCTACCAGCTGAGCTGAAGTTCGGGAGCATTCAGGGGACAGGGATAATATCTTCCATTTCATCGCTTACATTGTTTTTCGGTTCTCTGTCTTGCTCTCACTCTCTTTTATCCAGGTCGCCCAGATCAAGTACACAACTGCACGGTAGCGAACGTATCGATGACGTCGTTAGCCGTCCGGTGTTACGAAGGATTCAACGGTGGGCTTGCACAATCCTTCTTTCTCGAGCTGCGCGACAGCCATTCGCAAGAGATGCGCTTCAACAACACTGCGCCCGTGCCCCGGTTCACGGTGCCGAATCTACACCCGAGCGCCATCTACCAGCTGGCCGTGTACGCCTTCAACTCGAAGGGACGCTCGGAACCGTACGTCATGAGTGCCGCCACCCAGCGTCTGCCGGAGAAGCAAATGAAGGATTCGGAAAAGGGTACGTCGAATCGGTGAAGTACCAACCTGTAGGAACACTAATTTTCTTCTATTTCTATCCTTTTTCTCTCGTTTTACAGTAGAGCGTCCTCGTTCGCCACTACCCTTGACGCCTACCTTGTCGATAGCGATCGGACTGGCGGCGGCCGTACTTATAGGCAGCTGTGCCATTGTGCTGGCGTTGAAGTTCCCGTGCGGTGCCGGTGGTAGACGGAACAAGGACACGGGCCAGAGCACGACCGTGCGGACATCATCGCCCGGGCCGAGCGATAAAAGCGTCGCCAGCAAGGAGTATGACGGTAACGAGAGTGACGAGAAAAACCCGGACGTTATTCCGGACACCATCGATTCGGATGATCAGGTAGGTCGTGCGTTTGGTGTGTCTTGTGATTGTTCCAAGTCACATCAAAGAAACTGTAGGTGAGCGGCTTAAAACTAACATAGATAACCCTAACGATGGATGTTTCAAAATGTATTTAAATTATTGTTCACTGCAGGGTAGCTCATGCTAATTTGCAACTAGTTTTCTTGAAATTCTTTTACTGTGTATCTACGACCTCTGAGAGCGATTTGGGACTATTCCTCTTTTGTATGTTCTCGTAGTTGAAAACTCTAATCATGATTTCCACATTCGGTCCTTTCATTCGAATGACCACATCCAATATCAATTTTACATTGGGGTAGATTTAGCACCTTGAAGTAGAATGGAAGTTGGAGGATTTGATACAGCTCACCTGTAGGAAGGACCTACTTCTGTCAATATGTCTATGACCTCACAGAAGCTGAGAACCTCAAGCATCTGCTTAGTTTGCTTACTCTATGATTCACCCTTGACTGGGATTTCAAGACATCTGAGGTGGTGGTAGTGTTAAGCCATGTTTAGTAACATAATCTAAGTCTTGGACTAGCATCCGTATATAGGACCGACTATCCAGCTAGTTAAAGAAGCCAGTTTTCGAAGACAAAGATCTTCTGAGGTTTCAGAGTCGAATAAGATAAAGAAGAAGAAACATATTAATATAATGCGTTCACATATTTTCATTATTGCAAATTCCATGCACAATTGACTTCAACTTATGAACCTTCTGTGGCATTTTCTTACGGCTTTCGTTTGATTACAACCTTTTCTTGGATGTCTCCTTTTTGGCTCAACGATCTAATAGGTTATGCCGGCTATATTGCGTTGGCAAATCCTTACCAAGGGAAAACAATCCGAGTAACTAACTAGTCCTTCCGCTATTGCTCTGATCACTGAGTCGCCCATGTAGCGAATGTTTAATGTAAATGATTTTTGATGAGGAAGTTTAAATATGCAATATTAATACTGATTCCTCTGATGGTTCGAATCTATGTTTTTTAAGAGGTTTTCAAAGTTTGCATACTAAACAAGAACGAAATACACATGTATGTGTCACGATTAAGTGATCATTGTGGTGATTTAAGCGTCAATCTTTGACTTGTCTTCCACAGATGGAGTACATCAAACGAAGACAACACATATCGACCATCGACACAAACAGTCCGAGCCGGTTGCTGCTGACGACAACTGCCCCTAATCAAACGTTCATCGGTTCGTCAATGGCAGCCGCCCTGCACGCCAACAACCATTCCTCCACCCTCGGCTACTGCACACTGCGCAACGGTGCCCCGCAAGCGTCCAACTCCATCACGAACGTGTCGATGTGCCACATGCCCTCAACCTTTACGACGACAACCCACACAACCTGCACGCTGCCTCGGCATCCGGTAACGGGTGGTCCGGGCCCACTCGCACCTAACACCCACCATTGGCCCTCGTACGGGGGTACGATTGCCGGGGTGCGCAACATTACGGCCATCTCGGTCACCAGCAACCAGGGTTCGCCGGGCGCACAGCAACCACCGCCACCACCGTCGGCCATCGCCATGCAGCATCTGGGACCGACCGCACGGACGCGGGTGTGCATCGGGCTGCCCGAGGACGAAGTGTCCGCCGATACGCCCCTCATGATGAAACGCGAAAGCACCGTATGACTATAGGAATCTCACAGGGTCGGTGATACGGCCCTGTGAGAGTGTGCCGCGCAACTGGGGGAACCGACAGCAGCGACGCGACAGCTCCGGTGTGGGTTTTTGGGGCCGTGATAGTGCAATGCAACCTAATTAAGTCCAGCCATCTAGGGGGTTTGCTTCCAATGGAAGCCGCAACGGATTGTCTCCCGTGGTCTGGAAACGACGACCAAAACGTCAGCTGCGAAACAGACCAGCAGTTCGTTCGCTTACGTACGCAAGAACCGAGTGTATCCAGTTTGTGATATGAGTACGCTGTGAAATGGTAGTGTCCTGTGTGTTGTGCGAAGGTTGACGGCGTTGGTAAGCGGAACGGACGCGTGTATCTGTGTGCCACAGACACAACAACAGCGACAGAAAGCGGAGAGTAAGAACAGAAAACACAAAACTAGTGAGCTTTTTCCCGATCGCAACTTAAATGCAATCGACCTCCGGGTCTGGTGAGTGATTTTGGGGTCTGTAAATATTGTACATATAGAGAAAACAAACAAAACTGGCTCACCCATAGTCACCAATAGGAACAATTTACCGTCGGTTCTCACTCTTCTGACACAGATCCAGATTAAGAATAGCCAAAGCAACAAAAGAAAAACAAACAAGGTAAGGGAGTGTTACCCTTAGGGATCTTTAAAACATAAGCGAAAGATGATCATTAAAAATGAAGGTAAAGAAAGCCGTTTTGAGATACACATTTAGACAAAACGAAAATTATGCTGTACACAGCAGAAGAAAAGAAAATGACAAGCGACAAACTTCACATGCAATTACAAAAAATTAGCAGCAAACCCAAGCAAACAGAAACACTCTAGCTAGCGAATAATTAAAAAAAACCTCACACACACACACACGAACACAAACATTTACAACACAAGACGAACGGGGATGCCTGAATGTCTGCGATGGCTATCGCGATGAGGCACACTTCTACACGAACACAAGTGAGAATGATGTGACCGAGATAAGGGCGCCAATGCGAGCTTGTCCCACGTTCGATTCGATTGGAGATAAGCGTGTCCGGAGCTGGCATTTTCTCGTGTCACCTTTTTCTTTGCTGTACACCACACACACACACCCAAACACATCTTCGTAAGCAGGTTGTGCCGCCGCTATCTTTCCCATCCGCACTGTGTGTGTGTGTGTGTGTCGTCCACATTTCCCTTCGGTGTTGCATAACGTCGCTTGGCACATCGAGTGCATACCGAGTCCTGGTGCGGCACGGGACTCACATCCCGACACTGATTGATGACGTTAAAAATGACGAATTTTTCTTCCCATTTCAGCTGCTAGAATTGAAGGTGCGCTGTGTCCTCGGAAGCCACCACTATCTTGGTGGGTGACTATGATAGTAGGAGCACATGTTCGTGTGCGCGTGTGTTGTGCTTTAGCTTCTTGCGCCCGTTACAGCTGTCAACACAATCGATGATGGATGTTTTCGTACTTTTTCTTCCCTTTTGCTTGTACTGTTTGGAGCGGTGGTGAGGGAAATTGGATTTTCGCGTACGGGAAAACTGTTTATCGCGTATGGGAAAAAGCTTCTTTTCCGCTGCCAATACGTTTCGAAAATCGTTAGGGCAGTGTTGAGTTTTATTGTTGCTATCAACTTTATGTTTATTTATGATTTATTATCATAGGTGTACCTTTTCAGCCTTTACTTATCTGTTGCAATATGTTTCAAATTAAATTACTATCGCGGATTTTCAATTCCATTTCACTAAAGCACTTTAGTCAGCAATGAAGGGCATATGTGTATTTTAATGAAAGCCACTTAAACTTTTGTCCAACAAATGTAAACACTAATATTGCTCTAGAGTTCCTCGATAGCAGTCAAAACTATAATTGCGCATTCAAGAGGGTCCTCTTGACTTGGTTTCTATTCGTATTATTTCATGAGCAATCAACTTTAAACTTCCAGTCATTGACACAGTTGTACATGTGGATAAAGAAACTACAATTTTAGGTAAACAAATGAGCTAAGCTCACGCAAAAAACTCTTCCACAATTATTTGAAGTTTCGCATTATCCCAAATGACATAATAAAATTGATTTTCCCTTATCACGATGCCTTACAGCTAACAAGCATCGAAAAAGGAGACATTAAGCACCGAATGTTATGCATTTAAGGACATGGAAAAGTATCTCAAATGCCGTGACAATTCTAGCTACGGTTCAAGCATAAATGACTTCTTCAGTATCAGACAGGAAAGCACTTCAACGACAAAGTCCAAGACTAACAGCAAACGTCAACGCTGGTCCTTTTCCTTGAATGTTCTCTTCGTTACTGACAAGGCACTTTCTAAACCGGCCTTTAACCATGACCCCAACAGTCACAACTATGTTGTCCGATAAAACCACACAGCCACACATACAAAAACTGCTGTCAAAACAGTTTCCCCTCACTGAACGATTACTGTACATATGTAAAATGGCGTACCACAAAACGATAAACAAAAACACTCACAAAAGTTAGTCGACAAAACAATGATGAAACATCAGTACGAAGATGAAAACTAAAATAAAACGACGGGAGAGTAAAAACGAAACACACAAAACCAAATCAAAAGTTGCATTCTTTACCTAGATATTAATATCAATAAATGAGAAGGTCTCGCGTGCGTCACATTAAAGTGTAGTAGACGCCACCGTCTACCGGTCGGGTGTAGACGAGAGAGCAAAAAAAGAGCTGAAAGTACGAACGAAGGTCCTAATACGTAGGTAAAATATCGATCGATTAGTTACAAACGGCAGCATGTTATGTGGTTGACGATGAGCAAGAGGAGCACGGTGGGACGGGGGTTGGGAAGGGGTATAATCAAAAGAAAATGCAAAGTTTAAGCTCAGTTGGTGCCCGCGGGCGGTGTTGTATGCGGAAAATATTAATTATAAAATTGCAGTTGTAAATAAAATAGATAAATTTATAATACCTGATTTGGTGTGCTTTTTTTCCTTTGTTTTTGTATGTTTTTAAACCATATTTTGATGACATATGTTGCGAACCGTTCGCTTCGCTACACCCGCGTTCTGTACCGTTGCCCATGCGCTGGCAATCACTTTGTACGCGAATGTGCTTTACCGGATATTGAACAAAAGAACTTAATCCACTTATTACCTGTCAGAAGGGGGTTCGAAATGCAAGCCGAAACTCAAACAAACAAAACAGAACAACACGCTACATCCGGAGCTCGAACAAAACTGTTTAAAACCTTAAATTAAATAAATTAATTTGAATAAATGGATAAAATCACACGTTCTGCTGTGCTGTGTGCGGTACTGACCGATATATGCGCAGATAAATGCTTGTGTATGTATGTGGCTGTGTGTTTGGGTGTGCAAATGAATGAATGATTAATTTATTTGCAGTGTTTTCTTCGCCAAAGCCACCATCGCATGCGATGCAGCGCGTCAGCAGACGGAAATTCGAAACCCCGAAACGCCCCTAACGCAAACAATGTTGGCCCGAGTGGCCCGTAATCGTAACACGGTTGAAAGGTGAGCATTATTAGCGTGCTATTGAAGGAAACAGTGGACACAAAAAAAAATAAAAAACAAGCAACATCAACTCTTCCCAACAGAAAAGGTGTGAACGATAGCAGACAACGCAGAGCGATGAATGAAAATCGAGCTAACGAGTGTGACCCGAAACGAGACCGAATGAGTCAAATCGAGTTGGTTGGTACAATAGATAAAGTATTCAATTAAATTCACTAGCACTGTGGCCATGCACGGACCACATCAAAGGTTCGGTGCGAAGTTTGCATTGCTATTGATTGAGTGAGTGCCGGGTACGAGATGTCCCCGGAAACATTGTGCGTTTGAGGGATGTTTTGAACATTTTATACATTATTCAGAATATGTGTATGGCCAGAGGTGTTATTTAGTGTTGAATTCAATTTATATTTGGTATATTAATTATAAAAAAAAAGCAAATTCTTTGAACATTATTCGCTAAGCTATCAATTTTGTGTGCAAAGCGTACAAGAAAACATATGTTTTCTTATTTTCATTTCACTCAATTATCATATTTTCCTTTCATTGTGGTTTGAAATGTGCTAAAATAAATTAATTTAAAAATACAAAATATATTCTTACACACTCCAACCATTCTTATAGGTCAAAAGGATGCTGCTCGTTTCCCAAACATTTTTTCGCAATAATGTTTGACCAGCAAGCAACAATGCGAACACAAATTACTAATTGATTTCCCATTGTTACAATTAGGAACCGGTTTGTGTTGTGACGTACTCAAAATCAATGACACATTCAATCTCATCTCATTGATTCTCTATTTTGCTTTCGATTCAGCATGAGCCAACAAAAAAAAATCATTTCATCCACCATTGACACAGATTGGTCATTCTGTTTTGGTCCAATATGTTTCAATATGCTCCCTGTCCCCGGTACGCTCGCGTGTTGCATATTAAAAACAAATTTTACATTAATATATCAGCCCAATTGATGCCATTCATTCGAGCTTTGCCGCGTCACACGAATATTGTTTATCGGTTTTTTGTTTTGCTCTTGCTCGGTCTCTTTTGCTTTGTTCCGTTTCTCTTCAGCTCGCTCTGCTTTCCATTTTCCAACACTGATGAAATTGCTTTTCTACGCACCTGTATGCCAGATTACACGCCAAAAAGGTACCGGGTTTGTTTTTGTCTCTCGCCACCTTTACGCGTAGATTTTCAATTTCTGCACCAAACAGCAGACAAACTTCGAACGTTAATGACACATTAATTTCAAAAGGCTCGCGACCCAATCGCCGTGGCCGGCAGCCCCCAAATGAAAACGGCGGAACAGTAAAATGAAACGTGAAAAATCGAATTTCATTTAATTAGCCGTATTTACGACACGTATTTCACTGCGCAACAAAAAAAAAGGTGAACGTTACGGATGGTCGTAAAAAAGGGGTCGCCGCAAGAGTGAGATGGCAGAAAAAAAATTACTATAACAATGAAAGAATACGTCATTTCGGGAACGTTCCCGCTGGAGAAAGCCTGTGAGCGGAAGAGCCTACGGGATAGATAAATTTCTTCCGAAAATGGTTAATGCCTGGCAGCAAGTCAAAAAGTAATGAGAGATTGTACAAAAAAAAAACACCTTGAAAAAGTAACTTTTTGTGATCCATTTTTAATTTCAATTTATTCGTGTGGAAATCGTTTAGTTTTTGTTGGAGTTAAGTTTGTGATTATATAAATGGTCGCCATTTTCTCTATGTTTTCGAAACATTGCTTCTTTAACTTATCTTTAAATGATGAACCGGTAAGATTCTTTGCAGATTGAAATGTTGCAAGGTAGAGACATGGACATTGTAGGGAAAACAAAGGCTGATCGACACCGTTGGGCATCGTTGGGACAATTAATGTATTTTTGTTTGATCATTATTGCACAAACACTGTTTCTCGAACGTTATTGCTAGAATATGGCAGCATATTTCATTTATGAAAGAATAAACAAACCTTGTATGTATATCCTGCAAATCACCTGATAAACTGTTTAACTATGATTTACAAAGAATTATCATCGTACAACAACCAATTTTTTTTAAACTTAAACCACCTATACATTTTGAATGTGTGATAACATGAAATTTCACTGATTAAACTGCAAAATGGTTTTAATCCATAACCGCTTATAAAATAGGACCAGGAAAATGAATTAAGTATATATCGGTGGCAAAATTTCTTCTTCAATCCCATTCAAATATATTTGTGTGTGTGTTCTTTTTGGCCGAGAACATGTATTTTGGATTATCAACACGTACATTACAAGCGAACGAATGGGGGTGGAATTTAAAATTTCATCCAAAATGAATTTAGAATGAGTGGTTTTGATATTCGACTGCATCCACAGAATAATTGATTAATGTGATTTCGGCTGTTGGTTTAAACTTTAACTAACGTACATAATTTCATAGAATTAATTAATATTTAGTAAATATGAAATTATATTTTTGTAATATTTCTTAAAACGATCTAATATTATAGCAGTTGGACTAAAAAAATCGTCATGATTCGGTCATTATTAAATCTTCCACAAGCCAATAAACAAAGCGGACATTTCAAAGCAGCAACATTCCTGGAAAACAACCGTGAACCAAACGTTATCGAAATATTTGCTTTAGTGTTGATCGTATACAATTTCGTTTGAACCAAATTAAAATGCAGGTCACCTATCAAACCGGTTTGTGAGGTTGTCTCTTTGTCATCGCGGACGCGAACTTTTCGCTTTGATTGTACAGGCCGGGTTTCGTTCTGCTTTCGTCTGCCTACCAAAATTACAGCAACCTTTTCCTTTGTCACAGCTTGCGAATCCGTTACGGTGTTTTGGGGCTACCATACCATGCTTTCCCGTGCTTTCAATATCGACTGATTTCCACTCACCCGAGCGCCCTATGTTGCCACGCCGCGATGCTTATCATTGAATGAAACTTTTGTTTTCTTTCTGTTTTGAGAAGTGGATAAAAGTGGGAAAATCATCCCAAATACAGCCGAACATCACCGTTTTTAATGAAGACTTTTGCGATTGTGTAGCGTGTGGTGGAAAAACGTGCAAATGTGGGGTGTGGGGCGAATGGATTGGCGGCGAATTATAAAACCCCTAAACAGCATTAGCAATCTCATGGCGACGGAGCTGAGGTTGCAGATTGTGCTGCTGCTGCTGCTGCTGCTCAATTGTGGACCATTAGATGGATTACGTTTTATTCCACCTGAGCTGACAGGACGCCAGGAGTACGGCGCCTGGGCTCTTTGTTCGGCAAACCTGTTTGTCGGTGAAACGCACCAGGCGCCTCCATTTCGTAAATTTCATTATTCTATCATCATCATCCACCGGTCACCGGTACGTCACGGAGTCGATCGGGAAAGCAAAACCTAGGTACACAGATGGATGGTGAAAAATGTTACGTTGCGTTTCGCTTTCCTTTTCGACGCCATTTTTTTGTGCTCCGGTGTGTTTCCGTGCCCAGCTCTAAGCGTACATTGATTCCAACTCAGTGGAATCGAAATTCGGTTGTTTTTGTTGTTGTTCCGTTTCCAGCGACACACACACACACATTCGCCAATTTTGAGGGTGCGTTTGTTTAATTTTCCCGGAACAATTCCCGGATCGTTCGCATGGTTCAATAAATCTGTCACACCTGATTGATTTATTGCCCGGCACATCCATCCCGTATCGTGTAACGTCCGAATGACAAACGAAGGGTCGATGAAACTGGACATTGATGAAAACTATTATAGAAACAAAGCGTAGACAAAATCAATGCAAAATTAAGATTGCACAGACGGGAGCAAAACGAGTGCGCTGATGCTACTTTTTTTCTTGGTTTGATTACGATGCACAAGATAAAAAATGGGTCTTCAAAGTTATGTATGGCTACGTAAAGTGTTTGGAATAATTAAACAGTTTAACGTTGGTTTGATTGACTTTAAATACTCTTTTCTGGAGTATGTGAAGCTGATAATGGCTAAATATTCTTTGATTATTAAATAAAAATTTAAATTTAACTGTCAAACACAACGAAAGTAGTATTTAATGCAAAATAGCAATATTTAAATATCAGAGATCACACTCATAATACAATTAATTTTATGCATGAGAAAGCTTGATATACTTTTCAATATTAATTCCTATCCGTAAACATTATTAGGTGACTCGTTACTGGTAGTATAAGCTAAGTATGTTATAATCCATTCTTTAACAGAGAGCAAACGGTAACAGATATATTACTTTCACAATAAAATGATTGTTTATTTCTTGTTTTTCTTGACCCTTCAATAACGCAACAAAACAACATCCTTGTGTCCCATAAAGCGATGCACAACTGCAATCCGGCATCACTTCCAGTGCCAGAGTGTTGTTGGACGACGATACTTGAGAGGAGAAGAATGACGGAATCAAGGAAACTGGTCTAATGTGTGCTAGAGATGAGAATAACTACTCCTTTTAATGGTTTGATTCACTTTTTAAATTATCACCCACTCTGAGCTAGTTGTTAGAGAGACTCAATTCGCAAACAGTTGTAATAATTCATTTGAAAGACGAATAGCATAAAATAAAATTATCCGATTGTGGCTTATTTGATAACTTTTCAGTAAGGATATCCTAATGTTCTAGCCTACTTTCAAGCCTCAATTTTACAGCTCGAACAAGTCCACTGCGAAGCTTACCTTCCAGCGATACACTACGGAATCCTATAACCTCTACTACATTTTGTTGTCATCTAAAGCTTTTCTCAGCGATCAAAGATCAGTATTAATCCGACATAAAGCAATCTTCATATTTAATAAGTCATTGATCAATGGCCAAACGACTCTCATCAGAGTTTCAATAATTCTTTGCAAAGTTTTGATTCAATTCATACATTAAAAAGATTTAAAACGCTCACCCACTCCACCTCAGAACGCACAACAACCATCTGTACTGATGTTAAGATGGTGTTCGACCTTGCACCAAACAAAAACAGTCTCTAACACAATACAAGTGCACGAAACCCACTCGATAGATATGCATGTGCAGTGCACGCACTGGGTGCTAGTTTCACTCTACAGAAATCTTTGCAACCTCACCGTGAAATGCTCAACCTCAAAACAAATGAACAAAGTACAGCGCACACACACACACAACAAGAAACCTTTGAAACAAAGCTAAAGGTGGTGGAGGTTGTGTTGCCCAGCAGAAAGGTTGCGGGAAACCACCGGACAAAAAACCCTCTAACGATGGGAGGATTGCGAAAACTAAAAATGTCACCTTCGGTTTGCATCGTGCCCAGTAGCCATGGTTTCGTGGCTGTTGGCGCCAAACTGGCCACCGAACCTCGGCACACTATTTTCCATCGTTTTTTTTTTTCACTCTCGATCCCTCTGATGTGACTTCTTATGAGACCGATTGTACTGATGCCCGAGTTTTGCGTTTCACACTGACTTTTGCCTAGCGCAAAGGCTTCGCTATCCAATGGCGCCGCCTCCAATGGTACAGGCGGAGGCGATGGATGTGAAACCATTTCTTGCGCCCGTCGACCATCTGACTCGTTGTGTCTTTCGTGGCTTTCCGGTTTGTTTTTTTTTTGTTGCGTTGCCAGCGCATCCCGGGAGAGATCAACATCGGTGTCAGCACACATCGAGACGAAGCACATAGGCACATAAGCCTCAAGAAGCACGGCTTATTCTCACTCCATCGGTGGGTCGGTCTTTGCAACGACTGGCACACACAGAAATCCTACCCAGCCCCAGCACCAAGATTCGCTTTCATCTCCTTCACGTCCACCGCGCATCTCCCGGTTCCTCCCGCACCCAGGTAAATGCTTCTCCATCAAGAGCACGCCGGATGGTGCGCCGCAGTCTTTTCGCACTTCAGTGTGGTGTTTTATCTTTTCAATTTTCTTCCCACCGGTTCTTGTATCCCTGACCGGGCTTATGGGCGCTCCCAGGATTCACTTTTCCGGGCTCCATTCCTCTGGCTTTGCCCGTTTCTGGCAGCTTGCCGGGAATTTCGAATTATCCATTTTCAGGCCCTTCCCCACTGTACCGCCATGCTCATCCCGTCCTTGAGACTCGAGACATAATCCTGTTCGCCTTCGTTTCTTTTGCCGTGCGGTTTCTAATTTTGTCCCATTCTTGGTTGCTCGTCCGTGCCATGTGCTTGAACGGGGAGGGGGATTCGTTGGCGAGTGGATCGGTGGCGCCAAGGTTGCCATTGCCGACCGCAATCGAGCCCGTACTCATACTGGTACGGGTAGTCGGGATTTGCCGGCGATGTAGGCGACGGTGGTTTAAACTTTATGGCTTAATCTTACGTGCTGCTCTGCATGGTATGGCCTCACAAGCCGGTGCTGTCTGTTCTCATTACCACCATGTACGAAGAGGTTTGTGAGTAAAAAAAAAATGGCACGTGTGTGTGTGTGTGTGTGAGACACCGAGGAAAAGATGTTCAGTAAGCCAAAGACACCGATTCTTGGCAGAACGTTTGTGTTTTTGCGGTCAACATTTCAACTTACAATGTGTAAGAATCATCAAACGTCGTAATGGGGTGCTTTGTAAAAATTGATGAGCAGCTTATACGAGCAAGCTTTATTCGGAATTGATTCAGAAAGCTTACTGAAATGCTATTACTTTTGTGGTATCTCTCGTTGAAGTCTGCACAATTAACAAATGAAAAAAAAAAAACGATTCAACGTTCAATTATTACGAAAGATAAATGCAAACAAAAGTTTACAGCAAAACTATTCTTCATTTCTTTAACACTTTCGTACAGATTCCAAAGATTCCTCAGTGAAGTTACAGCTATCTTCGGCATCGTGTTCTACAATGTCGCTAATGAAGTGCTTTTAACCACCAAGCAATTAACAAAGTAGAGTGTAATTTTGCATTACTAATGCACGATCACATATTAGCCGTATTGGAAACTCAACGTATCGCCAACATGTGTGTCTCCCTTGAGAAACTCGATGCTCGATGGAAGATAGGTTTTATCTGCAATGCAACATGAAACGTGCCCGGAGGCCACAGGAGATTCGCACGTAAAGGGAAAAGATGGCAAAAAGCATGCATACGAGTATAATGAACAGATAGATTCGCCTCAAGAGATTGCTACAGTAGCTTGTAGCTTGACGGAAGCACTATTCACCAGATGCTTAGTCGTGTAATCGTTGGTGGATGCATCTCGCCACTGTATGTGATAATTATCGTGATAAAGATAATGCATGATGCGGAATGAAGGTTTGTACTCCATATTAACTACACTGAAAAATGAATTTGAATCACTTATTTCCTTCGTGAATGTAAAATTATTAAAGTCCTTGATCGATTAGCCATAACAGCATCGTCATATCATGGAAAAAAGCTTTCCCTTTGTCCACCTGAACAGCTCACAGATACAGTGCATCGCCATATGTATCGGTTTGGCTCACGATGACCACACAAAAGGACAGCAATAACGGCCGTAACGGGTACCATAACTTGAAGTACATAAATTTACATCGGCCAATGCGACGGAAGCTGAAAAGTTAGACACCCCGGGGGAGGTTCTTCCAACGTTGTGCAGCTGCATCCTTGTAACGGGCTCGGTCCTCAATTGAGCAGCTTTCCCGCAACGATGTTAACGATGCTGCACCATGCATGGTCGGTGCGCCGGTACGCCGGGTGGGGAAAACTTTTTCAATTTTCCTCTCTCAATCTTCGATATATCCAATCGAACTTTATTATATTGATGTCTCTAGCGATATGTAAATCATGCGTAATTTGACGTTTCAGCGTTGGGATGAAATCGGGTCACAGCCACCATGTGAGAAGAGTCGTTAAGGGACTGGCTGGTTGGCCGTTGGCTTTAGTGCAGCCGTATGCAGATCGCTCCGACCGGGATGGGTATGAGGTAAAATTCTCAGAAATTAATCTACGTTGCAGCGTATTGGGAAAGCAAGCATCCGTATCGATGCTTGAATTAGCTATTCGCAAACGATACATTGTTGCGACGGATTATGGAACCATGCCGGAAGGTAGTTGGTGTATGTAAGTGAAAAGATAGAAGAGACCACTTGGGATGCGATGAAGATAGGGAATGGTTCGGGTTTTAATTCACATTCGCACACGTTTGAGTAGAATTAATTCTTCGGAGGATGGCAATTTAATTTCTCATTCTTCCATTCACTCACCACTATCGTCCAAAAAACTATTTAATTTGAACGTTTAATATGCTACCTCAGCCGCCTAATAACTGTCACCGGCACAGTTTTGTTTGTGCAATAGAGCCACCACTTCACCACGATTCATTACGTGAAAAATGAAAACCTTTGCCAGCGTAACAACAGCCCACCAGCACGACACACGGATGCAGTACAAGTGCTCCCGCTCGGTTCGCATTCGCGCCGCGATACGTGTATGGCAACCGACGTACATTAATCTGCGCCCAACGAGCATCATAAAAGGCATTTCCGCAGTAGTTTCTCATATTGCGACCGAACAAGGCCGACGGGGCTGCACAACATTCCGGCGCGTTCGATAAGCGAAACCGCGCGGCAGGAAGATGAACTTTATCGATGTCATCATAAAGTTCGTTAATAACCACTGACAGTTTCGGGCACTGATAAAACCGCGCTAACGATGTACGGCATCCTGCAAAAGGGCAGGATTTTGCTAGGCGCTTCTTCTCCGGCATCCGGCCACCACGTGCTCTTGGCCAACCCCGACCCCCAACGGCATGTTTTCGAGTTGATGGGTCGTTTACAACCGTGCAGCGTGATATGCGTTCCCATCTTCAGCCGAATAATCGGAAGCCAATGGGATGTTCGGTAGGTTCCGATGTTCGCCTCACGAACAAGAAGCGGCTTTAGGAAGGGTAAAAAAAGAGATTCACACACACACACGCGCGCGCACACGGAACATTTCTCGTACGGCACATAAATATTCAAAGTTTCTTCAATACCGGGAGAAAAAAAAAAATGGAGCACACAACACACCAACACAAAAACAAACTCTACATTTATTTGCGTTTCTTAATTGGTTTCTGCGCGCGAAAACGGCACCAAATTGGTGAGGAAATGAACGCCTGGATGGAATAGACACAAGGACAACACACACTCACACACACACAAGCAAGCGAAACAAAAAAAGAATTACGGCACAAGGGTAAATGAGCAAATAAACAGCAAAACCAACAGCGCGGATGTGGCCGTTGTTTGGTTGAGGGCTGAATTTTATTTCTACTGTTTCATTACCATTTTTGCTTGTGCTTCCTCATTTTCAGCGTGGTTTGTCGGTTTCTTTTGGTGGATTGTTTTTTTGTTGTTGATGTTGTTAGTTGTGGAACTCGATAGGAATTGCGTTTGTGGTGTGATTCGTTCCTAGGGAACAATAGCGCAACTCCATAGCGTGGATTTGCTATCTATCTATGGTCATAAAAATAGGATTAAGTATCGTTACTGCATTGAGATCATTTGGGGTGATGCAAAAACTTTGCCGAGGTACGGTTAGGCAAACCTTTAATTTTGTTTCCTCCAGAAGAGAGTTGTAGAAACATTCGTTTGTTTTTTTGTTCTGCTGGGACTCTCGTTGTCCGAGAGCGAAGAAACATTTGTACGGTGTTCTGATCACGTTTAGAGAAGCAAGGCGTTTATTGTAAAGGTTAAAGCTAATAAAAAAATGCCCAACACTACTTGCTATTAATGTTAACTAATACTTAGTTTTGTGTCACAAGACCGAGTCGACTAATATTAAAGCAAAAGGGACCGTGTTTACTCGTCTTTTTCGCAATGCTGTCATAAGGGTTAGATTGCACATGCGTTTTTTCTTCTAAAAACGAAAACTTACTAAAAATAAAAAACCAACTTTCTTCATTCCGTTCAATCTTTTTCCAAAGTGCATCGCGAATTTTGTGTCCTTGCGTTCGCCCTGTCCTCTCGTGAGGGATGTAAATTTTGTGTGTGTGTGTGTGTTAATATTGTTGCTTAAATTAATTCTCAAATTCATTAAAATGTAATTAACAAACTGTGCAACAACCGCCAGCATATTATGCCCTTCGTGTTTGCACGCTTAATTCGGTATAATTAAGAACCTTCCCTGGTCGGGCGAGACCGAAACGCTCTGCTTTCCGCATGGAATGAAAGTGTGAAAAATCGTTTTCTGTCCCTCTTCCTTCATCTCTCACTCCTTCTCGATCTCTTCTTTCGCCTCCCGCATTCCACTCTAGTAGTAATCGAACTGGTTTTTTTGTTGCTGATCTGCATCCATGTTTTTCTTTTGCTGCATCAGTACGGTACGACCCAAATGAGGAAACAGTTGCAATTTTGAATGTAATTCCCTAGCATTATTTCGCTTCATCCAATCAACGCCTTCAGAAACGCATTTATTATGGAAGCCGGAGAAACAAGCAATCGCTCCAACAAATACAATGTTTTCTCCGAAGGGAGTTGCAAGGTGGCGCCGGTCGGTTTTGGGTGGTTTAATGCGCATCCTGTACTTTGGAAGAATGTTATAGATCATCCTAACCGGTAGAAGAAAAATTTTCTGCATCTGTTGGTGTAATTACAATAGATGAAATGCAAATGTTGAAGTGTGAAGGCTTGCTGGTGCCACAATGCGCAATTACCTAGAAGAAATTAAATCATTTAAATTTAAATAAATATTCAAATGCTAAACAACAAGGTTTAAGGCAACCAAAGGAAATATAAACTTTCAAAACAAAGTAGATTTTAAAACATTTCAAACAATGCAAATTGAAAAAAAAGTAGATGAGACTTTTGCTATCGTATATTGTATCAACTTCAGGAGACTTTGTCTCTCACAACTTTTTAAATTGGTAAGAATAAGACATGCGTTTTTGAGTATAGTTTTTAACTATTTCTACGCATAGCATTTTGCAATTATCGCACAAACTGTAAAATAAAGCAAATCATGAAATACTGGGCGTCTCCATCGTGATGTTTTTTTGCCATAATGGAGTATCCACAGCCACTTATCAAAGCAGCATTAGGAGTTATGCGTGTTCAGAGGTTTATCTAACCTAAATTAATTAGTCATTTATTGATGAGCAATGGTCGCAATGGGTTTTGAAACCATCCCTGATGAATAAAATATTATTTTTTCCAAGATATTGAACTCTAATTTTTTAAATTAATAGAAGAAAATAAGATTATATAATACATTCTGTCTTTTGAAACTATCATAAGGAATCATATCATCCAACAGCAAGAGAAGCAAGGGATTTAAAAATGTGCTCACAAGCATAGCCCTGCTAAAAAGAATATCTTATCAAGTCAATGAACCCAGCAATGACGAATTAAGATCTTTTGGCTTGTACAGCAGCAGTACCAATAAGTGACAATCAAGTAACATTATTTCTTCTACGACTTTGAAAAGTAATGAATTACTAAAATGGTAAATTAAATGGGTAAAATAATTATTACCAAAGAAAAATAATTTTTTTTTTTATTTAACAGTATGACGGCTCATTGCCGTATGGTCTGTGCCTACGTGCACAGACAGACATTTTGTTTCTCAGGGCATTTCCTCCCTGTATTTTGACGTTATCCCGGGTTTGCTCGGTTATTAGTTATAGTTATGGTGGTTATGGTGTATATTGCGGTGTTCTATGCAGCTGCGGTGGTGTGTAGCTGCTGTATTGTTGGGTTGTTGTTGGTGGATGTTGGGCGTGCTGTGATTGGTTGGGAGTTTGTTGTTATACTATTGTTGTTATATGGGCTATTGCTGATGTTGACCGGTTCTATTGCTGTATGATGGGTTTCATCGATCACCAGTCTCCGAAATACGAGACCTAAGGACAAAAAAACAAACCATATAAACAAAAACAACCAAAAGTAACGCACACTAAGTCTGCCTCCCTACGGTACGCAGTTTGTCTGGCGCCGCTGTGGTTGAGGAAGCTGCAAAGTTGCCACACTGTACATTTAACATTTACATGACAACTACCACAAAACATAAAACAGGAGGATATGGTGAGGCAGGATATGGGATTAAAGAGTTAGCCCGTTGGTTCTGGCAAAGCGGTAAATTATCATCATAAACTTCAAGTCTTTGCTCGCCAAGATGTCGCGTATGGGGGTATCCGGGATTCTGCCGATTCTTCCGACACTGTCCAACAAGGAAAGTCTTGCGGCCTCGAATTCCACGCAGGACCATAACAGATGATCCACATCGTGATATCCGATACCGCAGCCACATACCTTAGAAGTGGCCAGATTAATACGCTGTAGATGTGCGTCCAGAGCGAAATGATTCGACATGAGCCGAGACATCATTCGAATGAAAGCGTGATCTACAGGGAGCCCACCGAACGAAGGCCGCAGGGATACCTGCGGAGTGATCGAGAACAAAAGCCGCCCTAATACATCCGCTTCCCACATGCTCTGCCAGCGAGACAGGCAAAGTTGCTGTGGGGAACGAAGGTATTCATGGGATGAGATAGGTCGGTCGTAAAAAGCGCCTTGCAGAACGCCTTGTTTGGCCAATAGATCTGCCTTCTCATTGCCGGGAATTTGCAAAGTGTGAAGGGACCCATATGAGCGATATGCGAAATGCCTTGTTAAACATTGAGCCAAGAATCTCCAGGATTTTTGAAACAAAATAGTCTTTGCTCTTAACCGCCTTTACTGACTTAAAAATAATTTAATACAACATTTTTTTCTTCTAAAGCGACCATGGTGTGTATGACTCAAAGAAACTAGTTTTAATATTACCATACAAATGGGGCCACTATTCTACTTAACTGAGCTGCTTACAGACATGTGCTGAAAAAATAAGATACATTTTATTGTTTTAAGGTTTTTTTTATTCAAATAGAACGGCCTGGCCGAATTGCTTGCGTATTGCTAAGATTGTTCGTGAAGAAAAATATACAAAATTGAGTTCAAAGATAATATTCTGCTGTTTTAAATGTACCCAAGCTACAAGTACTAATCTATTTTTGACACATATTTTATTTTAAGAATTGTGAATTGCTTCTTCACTTGACCTTATGTGTCATTCTTTCTAAGACAAATTCTTCTAAAATAAATTCTTATCAATTCTCCAAACGTAACGTAACACTCTCTCAAACGTTTTCTCCCTGGGTGCAAGTACAAATAAAAGAATTTCCTTGTTAAACATTAATTAATTAACACAACAGCTTCTTGGAAACAGCTGACTCAAAGAAACTAGTTTTAATATTACCATACAAATGGGGCCACTATTCTAATTAACTGTGCTGCGTTCTCAAACTCGGTGTAGCTTAAGGTTTCATTCACAGGTTGGATTTCCATACTCTCCGAGGTAAGGTCCCTGATAAGCTAACTGAACTACACTCCCCTCTCTTTCTCTCTCGCTCGCTCTCACTCACCCTCCTAAACCTCCCAACAAATCTTGTGGGAATAACTCAAACGGTCGGTTTAAAAGTCAACACCGGGTCGGCTGCAGCACTAACAACACCAACCCATTCGTGACTTGGGAAGGCCTGGAAGCTATAGAAAATATTCTCACATTCCCATCCATCCCAAACCAGCAAACAAAATATTTGCGCGTACTTTCCTTCGGCACAGGTTGATACCATTGTTCTGCGAAAGGGTGGAAATAAAAACAATTCCGAAAGAAAAGTACGTAATTAATTTAGCTAGAAAATTGCATTTCCGGTCCCTCCGCTTTCCGATGCCGATGCCACAGAGTGCAGCATTCGAGTGGGTGCGTTTGTACGAAGATTTACGCAGCAAACCCACTCGCCATCGTCACTCCTTAAGTCCCTGCCTTATTTCCCATTCGTTTGCCACCGTCTAGCTTAACCACGTGCAAGCCGGGTCCGGGTAGCAGTCACTATAGTCGCTAGCATAAATAGTACGCGCGCGCGCAATACCCGGGGAAGTTATGCATCAACACCGAACGGAAGGACACCTCCCGCTGGCCGATTACTACACCACATCGACCCGCCTCGGTCAGAAAATGCGTTTTTTTGTTAAGTTTTTCCTGTGATTTCGTTACGGTAGCTCGACACGGAAGCAGTGTGACCCATTCGAACCGCTTAGCCGGATGTTTCTGCCTTCCGAAGATGAAAGGGCTGCTGCTGCTGCTGCTGCTGCTGCTGCTGCTGCTGCTGCTGCTGCTGCTGCTGCTGCTGCTGCTGCTGCTGCTGCTGCTGCTGCTGCTGCTGCTGCTGCTGCTGCTGCTGCTGCTGCTGCTGCTGCTGCTGGCCAGGGCTGGTGCTAGGACTCGCGGCAAAGGATTGATGCTGATTGCATAAATTGTATTGTTCGTTGCCTCACTGCGGAAAGTATTGCGGCTGGGACGGAAGTGAATTTAATTAACACTACCTTTCATTTCTCATTTCAATATTTTTCCGCTTACAGGTCACAAGCTTGGAAGGGAAGCAGCGATAGTGTGTGGCATGTTGGTTCGCTGGTGCAGCTTCCCGATGGTAAAAGAAGCTCACACCGGCTACACGCGTACAAACTGGTAAGAATGTTGAAGCATTGAGCCAGGGCCCCGTTCGCTTAACGAATGCTTTCTAACAAGCGCCAATGTTGTTTGAAGTTTTTCCCCATATTAAAAGAGAAGAATTTGCTGCGAATAGAAATAAAATTAAATTAATTAATAAACCAGTATGTATCGTACAGACTTGTGAGCGATGAACGGTAGAGCAAGAGTTGAGCAAGAGGCTTGTTCCTACTTTGATGCACAAAATGAAATATAAAAAGATAGTTATACAAATGAAAATAAAAGTAAAATTGGCGTAAATGATAACAAATCGTACCTAAAAGTGAATTATATACGCAACAAATAAACAAGAGAATGGGAAGATACACGCTGCATATGAAGCAAACCTCATTCAAAACAATTTTACTCAACCCCAAATTCAATAAATCTATTTACAATGTTCTTTATTTAGGTAAATGTTTATCAGTAAACGTGTATCGTTCATTGCTGCATCTGAGAAAATATTAACCGAAAAAAAAGAAATAGTAAAGGGAAAGACAACACAGAAACATTTTTCTCCACATGCTCGCCAGTTCGTTTTTCATTTGCTTCACATTCGCTAGACATAAGAAGCAAAATGTAAAACGTAAAGTGCTTATGCTACACGGCGATAATAATTGCAATTTTGATAATGGGTGCTGCTTATTGATTTATTGCTTAGGAAAATGCTTATAAAGCACATAAACGTGCGTAATGTGCATCATTACTCAAGGATGATTAAATACCTTAGGGTACTTGTGTAGCTGTGGAATACCTTAAATATGGAAATGTGGATAAAGAAAAGGTTGCATTTGAGATTTTGGGAGAATTTTTAAAGCAATTTCATTCAAAAACTGAGCCCAGGATAAAAACACTTTAATAATTGGGGCGAAATATAAATATTTATAAGCAATAAGTTCAAATTGGGTAACCTTGTAATAAAAATGCAGGTCGACTAATCTGAAGTAAATTTAAACTTTCATCTTGCAGCATTTACATCACAAAAATTCATCTTTAAATCATCCAGTATGGAATATAATATTTGAAGCAGCAACAAAAAAACGGTGTCCACACAGAACCAGCTTGATTGAGTCATTGCGAAGAACGAC
Source organism: Anopheles maculatus (assembly GCA_002091835.1). Lineage (NCBI taxonomy): Eukaryota > Metazoa > Arthropoda > Insecta > Diptera > Culicidae > Anopheles > Anopheles maculatus. Next base: position 62,056 of record KZ062605.1, read on the forward strand.
CACGTCCGAACGCTTATCCTAAAGACCAGACGAACCATCTGTACGGAGTAACAGTAGCAGCAAGCAAGTGTGCCACTGACAGCTTTCACCGATACGTCACGGCGTGTGCAGTAAATTCCGAAACCCGCACCAACACTGTCCATATGATGGCAGGATGAAACCAAGTATCGGACCTCACCGTCCTAGCAGTATTAGTGGTGCACCAGTAACAACCACGGCATAGAGTCGACGCGTTCGTGAAGGACGCGTTAAGCTTGGTTCTCCTGTAGCTCAACATGATAAATTGCTTCAGTGAGATTAAGAATGTGTGAAATTAGATATACATCGTGCAGATGGACGCCAGAGAAGGATGAGTGGGAGAAGAAATTGAGCGGATTGGAGGAGAAGAAAAAAAAATGCTCCACCACTCGTAGGATGAAATCCGAAGCTTCCGTCAAAACCGCGTGCATTTGCCACACACACACACACTTACTGCGACTCGCGAACCGATGCAAACGTGGAGTACAGACGCTCGCCAAGGTCGCCTTCCTGTTGCCGATTGCCACCATTTCGCAGGCGTGTTTGTCGAGTCGAAAATCCGTGTTGTTGGTGGGTGTCGCTTTTTCACGCCCTCGTCGTGGAGGTTGTTTTTTTTTGCTCTCACTCCCAGCATTAGAAATGTAGAAGCTGCGTTTGAGCATCTTTTTTTTCTATTTCATCATCTCTCCCCATAGCCAATGTAGCATCCGTAGTCAACGGGGGGTTTCGTTTCGTAGTGCTGCCCCAGTGCGGACAGTGTCTGCAAGGGAAGCACTGTTGTCTCGCGTGATGCATACGCTTGCTGTTACTCGCGGTATCACAGCACGCGAATGGCAACGCGATCGTGTGCTTATCGGTGAATGTGCTTACGCCGTCCTGAAGCCCCACTTGGCTGAATGTATTGCATGTGTTTCTATGTGTGTGTGTGTATATGTGTGCCGTGAGTGGGTGCACCCGCTCTTGACGGGAAAAATTCCGAAATTATTCCCAACCGAAGCGCGAATGCAAATGATGCCAAGTGCATGTGCGCCGCTAAAGAAGATAAAGTGTTTGGAAAAACGGATAGATTGAAGCTGCCAGCACTGGTGAATATATTCGCGTTTTGTTTTTCTTTTGTTTTGGGTTAGTTTTTCATTTCCGTGTTTTGTGTTTTTGTGTGTGTTTTCACCCAGTTTGTTCGTAAGGGGAACATTTTTTTTTGTTTGTATCGTACAGTTGTGTACGATAGCAGTTTTGTACACATATTGAGCATCTAAGCACTGAGCAAAGCAATACGGAAATGCCAACCCACACGTGCTTTAGATAATGAAAGACACTAGACAAACCACCAACCATCTATTGTCTTGTATTGTAGGAATGTATTGGCCCTCGAGGGTCATTTGCTGAGTTGTGGATAAAAACCGGAAAAACATTCAAAAACTAAACGAAAAATTAGACGAAGAAGCATATGAGCTAATCTCTGCATCCAGCTTAGATCCAATTTTATTTCATATCAATTATATATTTTTATTTGATAACCTCTTCGTAAATAATAAAACCGATTTTTTAATAATTAGACAACATATATATACATATATACATATATATATAAGTTGATCTTGTAAGAGCTTAACTTTAGTCCCATCCTTGATTTGACAGCTTTGAAATCACTGCATGTTTAGCTACGTTTGGCAAGAGCTTGTAAGGACCGTTTTTGTTTGAAAACTTTGTATCGTTCGAAAGCGCGTCCCATAAACGAATTGAAGTAAGCATCAAATTTTAGAGCGCCTAAAAACAATATCTACATAATCTCTTTTCTATCTTTTACCATGATTATATCATACTTCTTAACCGTGTTAGCGAATGAGATGTTAGGATTTGAATTATTAAAACACATATGTTAGAAAGTACGGTGTATATGTATTTAGAAACTATTACTGAGACCATAGAATAGGGCTCTGTCTATTCATAATCAATAAACATTCTAATTCCAAGTATATCTTTAAGAGATAGACCTCTGCTTCTCTGCTTTTCTCTGCTGTTTTGTCAACTTTCCACATAAGTACTCCTAGGGCCGGTGTTTCTTCAATAATTTCACTTTTGCAGAGTAAAATGGCTGATACGTGAGACTTGCTTCATTATTTCAATGTATTAAAAAAGTTGCTGATAGCAATCGTAAGAAAATTTCAAATCGATCAATTTAAATTAGAAGACGAGAGACTAAAATAACTGATTAAGATTAAAATTACCTCAGCAAAATACAAACACCTTTTTTTAACATAGTATTCAACTTATCCTTTAACAAGAATACTTTCCAACTTTCCCTCATATCCATCTTGGCAAACAGAACCTTTCAACAGTGAACAAATCAACTGCACTCACGAGTCACGAAAGAATGCATTTGTAGCGCGATGGGAACAAATACGTTCCGCATGCATACTCACAACCGTCGACGGCAACCATCGATTTCATTGATTATACGTGTGTGTGTATGATGGCTTTTGCTACCTCTCAGTCAACGCACCATCGTCGTCGTTACCACATTTTGCATTGCTTCTGACAGCTTCACTTTGACCGTCGTGCAAGTTCTGAGCTTTATACATCCACACCCATCCACTCTCGCTCACGGTTTCGGTCACAGCTTAACATGCTCTGCTGTGGGTTATGGAATTTCCTAGTTTTACAAATACCGCTTCCTCCCTCGCCTCCTCTATCGCTTCTCCCCGTGCCACGGTGTAGTTGGTTGGCGCCCTCCAGAAGGCTAGCAGCAAATTCTTCGCTACGATGGTTTCCTTTTACAGTTTCCATTACCTGCGAAAAAGGTAAATATGGGACGGAAATTTACTCCATCCCAAGCGGCGGTGGAGCTCGCACGAAACCCAACTATCGTCACCAGGCAGCCACCAACACGCTTATCCGTGTTGCCAACGGTACACAGCACACACGGAAGGTAAAAGTGAACTCCACATGTACAAACTACGCTGCTTGTGAACCGTCCGTACCGTTCGTTTCGCCTTTGGAAACATTCTTTCCCAATTCAGCTACCAGATACTCACATCTGGGCTGTATACTACTTCCTTACAGTGTACCCTTTCAACGAAGACGGGTTCATCTAGGCGGGAGTTGGGGTTTCTTAGGTGCCAAGAACGGCTGATGCTACTGCACACCGTATGAAGGATTGTACAATTTGCTCGTCTTGCGGAGACAATAGGCAAACGAGCTACAACATTCCACCTTGCACGTTTCTCGCCTCTCGGTTCTCGGAATGAAGGGCATATTCATTTAACAGTGCGCTGCTTCATCAGACGTTTGTGGACAGGTTCTCAGTATTGGACGCAAAAGTGGTCGAAAAAGAGGTGCATCATCGTGGCCAAACCATACAAAATCGAGAAGAGAAAGACTGACGCTCGATCACGAAACTTTAGCACACCGAAGATGAAGCTTCGGTTAAGGATTTGTACATTTACGCACACAGTACACGATGCTGTTACATGAAAAAGTGCCAAATCAGTGTGATAAACCTTACATCTTGGTGAGTGTGTATCTTTGTAGGAGCTGTGGATGGACGGATATTGTTGTGCAAATGGTACTATTTGTGCTTTACCGGTACAATTAAACGAAAGGAGCAAAGAAATAGGTCTTTTTCTTCCCAACAATCAAGCTTTCAGTGTGCGTTCTTGGACCTGTTTCGTGCACTCAAGCTCTCGTCGCTTAAAGGCAAAAAATTCTTGCAGCAACCGTCCCGCTCCGATGTACGGCTTGAGAACGGTAGTGAGAATTGTCTGCATATGGGTCAATTCTCACACAAACAATAGAGATACGGCTAAGGGGGTATCTTTTTACCACACTTTGTGCACATAACCTTTAACAGTGCACAGTCATTGCTCGGGACAGGATGAGCAGTAGATTGTAGTTTGTGTAAATTAGTTATCTGAAGAATAATGTGTTGTTTTCTCGGTAAGGTAAGGTTGGATTGGCCATCAGTTTATTTAAGGGATATTATAAACTTGTTTCTAGTTTCTAGAAGTATCTGGTCATAAAAGCATCATTTAGACAAAGATCTAACTGCTAGCCAACGAACAGAAAGTTTAAAATCAGAGGGTTGATGTTCTTGAAAACAGTGTCTTTTATCGGTCAGCAGAAATGTTGTTTGAATATCCATAACGTATTGCTCAACTAACAATGAATTGCAGCTACTTCACTTCAACAACTATTCATACAGCGGGCACACATCGCATCAACAATCCAAAATGAACATAAGTAAAAAAAAAATTCAGTCTAATACAAAAAAACTCTCTTAATACATCAAAAACAAAACAAAGTTCTGCATTTACTTCTGAATTAAGTAGCTTTTTAACTGGGCCGATTAAATTAGTTTACAAATAATGCTTAGACCTCTGGAAGGCTTTAAGACAAATCTGGAAACAAACAACTTATTCATACAGCTATTTATCTTTCCTCGTGTAAACTGAGGTTTTCTTCTTGATTTAGTGACCCTTCATGTGTTTCCTTCCATATATTGGTCCAAAAAAATTGTCACTGTGCTGCAAGAAAATGTCCTGATAGTAATACTGGCGTGTGAAAAGCTGACTCTTTCGCTCAACATCCCAAGTTGCATTCAAGAAGAAAAAGATAATTTCAAAACTCTTCCCACTTGTTTGGTTGTCGCTTTAGTTTTGTTCGACAACAGTGAACGCAGTTAAAAATTTTATAGCAATTTTAGATAAGGTTTTATTGAAAGTTGCATGACACGAAGAAACCATGGCGAACGGCGAACGTTTTTATCTCACAATCTCCCACACACACACACATCGTAACTCTTCACTAAACCCATCAGCTGTATTCTTGCCGTATCATAGATTAGCGCTAGTTGCAGAATACATACTGGCAGACACACACTCAAGCGTATTCTCTTAATCTCCCAGCAGAAAGCTTTCCCACGCGTCCCCAACGAATGCCGACATAAAAATGCAACTTGTTTTCCTCCAGACAAAACGGGGGTCGTCTCGCTACCGTTCGGCGGGGCGAACGGAACAGTTTGAGCACCCAACACGAGCTGCCTAACATCACAAGACAGCACGCCCCATCCGGGCAGCAGCTCAGTTTCGTTACATTCTCACCACATGATGCCACCGACCGGTTTCTTCTTGCGCTGCTGCTTCCACGACCACAGCCGCTAGCCGTTTGCTTACGTACGCTCCTTGGATGCTAATATATTCAAATTTAAAATAATGTGCTTCATTATAAATTTTTATGATTATGTCTGTTGGGATATATTTTCAACCGTAAATTTGAATAATTACAAAAGTCGTCTTTTGTTGCGGCACTGCTCACACCACGTGCTTCTTCACGCAGTAACCGAGAGACGCTTGTTACTTTCGCTGTTCGGTGGCGTGCGGCATTCGTCTCGTGCAAAAGCCTCCCGGACGCACACACACCCATCTTTCCCCCCACGGAACCTCCCATCTGTTATCTATTTTGGGGCAGGATGGTTTTTATAGCGTCACGCGATTTAATTTTAACTCTTTTCACAGCCACCATTCAGCTGCACCGCAACGGGCGAAAAACATGTGTGGAAGCGTGCGCACGGTTCGGGCCCAACGGTGAAGGATCGTTCGCAGTCGATGTCCCTTAATGACTAGATTATGGCGCACGGGGTACGTGATTTGACTGCGGGAACAGGCGAGCTTTTCCCGGCACATTTGCTGCCGAAAGACACAATGGCATGCATCGAAAGCGTTCACGAACGCCAATCATTAGCTCAGCCCGACATTACTTTATTTCGACACCAACACACTTTGGCGCGCGCACACACACACACACACGCACGCAGGCACGGGTGTCGTGAAGAAAATGTTCTTTTAATGACAGTTACGAGGGCGATAACGGATTTGATTCGGAATTAGCTTAACAGACGTGTGATACCGCCACGAGCGCACGATTGGTGCCGGCAGTCACGCACAAGATCCATTGCACGGGTTTAAAAAGCTTATTTCTTAATAGATGGCATTAGTGGGAAATTGTATGGAACGAGTGAAGAAAATTACCATTCCCAAGGAAAACAAAACGAATGATTTATTGATATGTTGTAGCATTTTAGCTCGAATACATTGTTGACACACTATAAGGGATCATAAGACAGAATTTTTGAATTTATATTACACAATTGGAATTTATTAAGCAATATTGTTTGTTAACTATTGTGCCACGGTACATGCCAATGCAACAGCGTGACAATATTTGACAACAATATAAAACGACGTATTGTAATTGTGTATGCTTTTTGACATGGGAAAACAAGATTTAAAATATGTAGAATTCCTGGTCGAATCTGAAAAATGCGTAGTTAGTGGATTTATCTCTAACACACTGAAAGTTTAAACTGCTAGCCGATCGAACTAATCAATTTAATGTTATTAGCGTCAAGCGTATAAATATTTGTTTAAAGAAGCTGTAAATTACCCAAAAAATAATTATCAATTTTTAAACGACTTTTTAACTATTTATTTGTATGTTTCTTATGCATTTGATGAGCTCTATTTTCTTCTTCTGGTTCATCTAAAACACCTTGTTCTATATGATATACGATGGCTGTGACTTAAGTAACTCAAATGTCGTTTTGAACATATAACTTATAACTATATTAAACAGTGCCAGCGATTAGACGATATCTTGAGGAAAACCAAACCAATTTGAGAGCTGGCTAATAACTCGAGTAGAATTGTATAATTTTACATCCTTTCCTTATGTCAAACTGCCAAGAACTCTAAAACTTACTCTAAACAAGATAATTTTCATTAATGTGGTGTATTTTATTTAGAATTCTCAGCACTGTGAAGGTAAGTTGAGAAGAAGAGCTAATGTTTTCAAGTTTTCATACCTACATACATTTTAAAGATACGAAGTACAATAACCTTCATCATTGGTACTTGCAAAGAATGCTCTAAGGTTTGCGTCTGCTCAAACTCGAATGATTTCCCTCCCCAAATTGTATGTTCCTACCAAAAATGGCAAAACCCAGCATGAAGCATTGAAACAGACTGTAACTGGCGTGTTTTATCCACCCGAAGTTCGAACCAAAAATACGGCCGGCAAAACCGTACGCCCATAAATCAACCAATCTTATGTGTGGCCAGTGGCAGCGACTAATATTGCCCAAAAATTTATGATCTATTTCAACCGGCGCAACATAATAAATGGATGGTGGGGATGGGAGGAGTTCCGTTGGCTTATTATTATTTCATACAGGTCAAAGCAGTAACGGTCGGTGCACGTTGCTGCAATTTTGATTAATCGTTAAATTTGTCTGATACCAGAGAGCACAAAAAAGAACAACAACAACAACAACACCACCACAGACCATCACCATTTTATAATCCACTTTCGATACCGTTTCGCAGTAGAACACTGCCTTAATCATTGTTAACCGTGTTGTGCAAGGGACAGTTTTAGACCACACGCAGACGTGCTCCGGCACAAGAGCAGACGAAACGCCCTCCTAACCCCACCCTAACGTGCTGCGTACCAAGCCACAACCAAATCGGTATGGCTCTGGTCAATAAATACCGCATTGATTACAGCCTCCGGCAGCGCTCTGCACAAGTCAAACCGCACAAACGATACGATGATGTCGAAAGGAATACACGCACACGCACGCACGCACGCACTCGTACCTGCCTGGTCGGAATGGAAAATGGTTCTTTCCCGAGGACATGCACGCAAACCGGCGCTGGCCAGTATCTGGATACCATTTTTCCGAACCCGAATAATGTGGTGTATTTTATTTAGAATTCTCAGCACTGTGAAGGTAAGTTGAGAAGAAGAGCTAATGTTTTCAAGTTTTCATACCTACATACATTTTAAAGATACGAAGTACAATAACCTTCATCATTGGTACTTGCAAAGAATGCTCTAAGGTTTGCGTCTGCTCAAACTCGAATGATTTCCCTCCCCAAATTGTATGTTCCTACCAAAAATGGCAAAACCCAGCATGAAGCATTGAAACAGACTGTAACTGGCGTGTTTTATCCACCCGAAGTTCGAACCAAAAATACGGCCGGCAAAACCGTACGCCCATAAATCAACCAATCTTATGTGTGGCCAGTGGCAGCGACTAATATTGCCCAAAAATTTATGATCTATTTCAACCGGCGCAACATAATAAATGGATGGTGGGGATGGGAGGAGTTCCGTTGGCTTATTATTATTTCATACAGGTCAAAGCAGTAACGGTCGGTGCACGTTGCTGCAATTTTGATTAATCGTTAAATTTGTCTGATACCAGAGAGCACAAAAAAGAACAACAACAACAACAACACCACCACAGACCATCACCATTTTATAATCCACTTTCGATACCGTTTCGCAGTAGAACACTGCCTTAATCATTGTTAACCGTGTTGTGCAAGGGACAGTTTTAGACCACACGCAGACGTGCTCCGGCACAAGAGCAGACGAAACGCCCTCCTAACCCCACCCTAACGTGCTGCGTACCAAGCCACAACCAAATCGGTATGGCTCTGGTCAATAAATACCGCATTGATTACAGCCTCCGGCAGCGCTCTGCACAAGTCAAACCGCACAAACGATACGATGATGTCGAAAGGAATACACGCACACGCACGCACGCACGCACTCGTACCTGCCTGGTCGGAATGGAAAATGGTTCTTTCCCGAGGACATGCACGCAAACCGGCGCTGGCCAGTATCTGGATACCATTTTTCCGAACCCGAACCCGTATCTTGCGGTGGAAACGACACAAACATAATGCATGATATTTTATTGCAGTAGTTGTAAATTATTTTTGATTCCTATCAGGTAGCCGCTTAAAATTATGTTCCACTCGATATAAACTGGCCAAAGATTGGAGTGTTACTGTTGTACAAGTAGCTCACCGTCGCACGGTACGGCTCGGCGAGAAGCTTCGGCGCGCCTCAAGCTCATTTACTTGGCTGCTCCTGCTAAACGGAGGTCGCCGTACTGGGTACGCGTCTACCCTAACGGGCAAACACCGCCAGAGTAAATGGTACGGAACTAAACTGCAAAAGCAAAGGAAGCAAAGGAAAAAGGAGCTAAAGTCCCGTGGCGTTGGGGTGAGCAGTTCGCAAAGACAGGGCACAAAAAACATCCACTGCGCAACCAGGGACACGCTTCGGGAACGGGCCAGAGGTCATCGTGATGGCAAATTTTATGGATTGCGGACCGCTCCAACCGTCGGCTTTCGCTGTGTTCCCTTACCTCCAGCGGAAGACCACGGAAAAGGACACTGCAGTGCTGATAGACGGTAGTTGATGCGTTGTTGTTCCGTGTTTTCTCTGCAGTAGCAGCAGCCGCATCAAGCATCTTCCCTTAATCAGCTTCACCGGAGCAGAGCATAGACGGATGCATACACTTACGAAACTTTGACTTCTTTAAAGCAACGGCCTCGCTAGCCTACCGAGCGCGATAAACCCATTTACCCGAGTGGTAGTTAAAAGTGTGGCCCAACCTCCCGGACTACAATCCCTGATACAATCCATCTGTGGATGCACGAAGCAAACGTGCAACCGCTCCGGCGAGAGAAGCCGACGAGTCCGGTCTGGCCGTGGAAGCACTCCGAGCAAGCAAAGGACACGCTCACTCACGTCGTAAAATATGTATAAATTTTCACTTTGTTTGCCATTGCTCTTATCCACCGTTGGACTTCGGTGCGCGCTTTACCCCCCTGTTCAGGAGTCAGGGTGCGCTTTACAAATGGCGCAAGAAAAGGCGTGTTTCAACTCTTCATCTTAAGCCCTGCCGGCTAAGTTGGACCGTGTGGGAGAGAGTTTAGGACGCCACCCAGCACCCGAACGGGATGTCCGAAGAGACCAGAAATGGAAGGGTGGAGTGGAAAAATTTAGTACGAGTTGGAAACGGTAAAACGGAACGGTAGCCTAAGGCCTTTCATTTGGGTTAAAAACGGGGTTTTGGGAGTGAAAATGGATGGCGTTTGCACTATGGGGTGACGTGTGACAAATCGTGGCAAAATCTATAGTTTTGATTGAAAAACAAACAATTTATTTAAATATTGAACATTACTTTTAACATTGACCTGTGCCCTTATTGAATTTGTCATTGATTAAAAAATTTGCAGATCGAATTCTCCTGTTTCGCTTTGCAAACTAACAAGCAAAACTAGTCATCACTGTTATTACGTGGTTTATAAAATGCAAAATATGGAAACAGATCGAATATAAATTTCGTTTTATCAAGTACTGGGCGCCTCCATCGACGAAAATTATTTACAAAATTAATGGTAATTTCATTGACTGTTTAAATGATACAAAAATTGTGTTATTTGTCAGTAACTAGTTAAAACCAAACCAAAAAACTATGTAGTACATGTTAACCACTTAGAATTTCTTAGAAAGCAATCATTCTGTTATCTGTAGTCAAATTTTGACCCTACCTGTCCTGTAGTGCTCTGTGTTAAAAAGTGTGAGTGTGTGTGTGTGCGTCATTGTTGGGCTAAAATTAATTTCCCTCTTGCGCACGCCAAGATCGGCTGCCCGGATAAGACCGGAGCTAGCTTGCGGGCATCTTTAGTGACATCTTTCGGTGGTGCAGGTGGTATAGTGGACGTCCGTGGAAGTTCACTTCTTCGGTTAAGAACCGATTGAAAAACAGAACACACACACGCTCACATGCAGAGTGATATGCATGTCCTGCAGCAGTCTTCTGCTATACTCCTCACCAGATTTACAAGATTTCCTTCCATCGCTCCCGGTCCACAATGAGTGCTGTAGCATTATGCTTATTCGCATGGTTCGCTTAAAAATTTGCAGATCGAATTCTCCTGTTTCGCTTTGCAAACTAACAAGCAAAACTAGTCATCACTGTTATTACGTGGTTTATAAAATGCAAAATATGGAAACAGATCGGATACAAATTTCGTTGTATCAAGTACTGGGCGCCTCCATCTACGAAAGTTGTTTACAAAATTAATGATAATTTCATTGACTTTGGAAATGATACAAAATTTGTGTTATTTGTCAGTAACTAGTTAAAACCAAACCAAAGAAATACGTAGTACATGTTAACGGCTTAGAATTTCTTAGAAAGCAATCATTCTGTTATCTGTAGTCAAATTTTGACCCTACCTGTCCTGTAGTGTTCTGCTTGTGTACGGTCGGGATTGAGTCGGTTGAAAAGTGTGAGTGTGTGTGTGTGTGTGCGTCGTTGTTGGGCTAAAATTAATTTCCCTCTTGCGCACGCCAAGATCGGCTGCCCGGATAAGACCGGAGCTAGCTTGCGGGCATCTTTAGTGACATCTTTCGGTGGTGCAGGTGGTGTAGTGGACGTCCGTGGAAGTTCACTTCTTCGGTTAAGAACCGATTGAAAAACAGAACACACACACGCTCACATGCAGAGTGATATGCATGTCCTGCAGCAGTCTTCTGCTATACTCCTCACCAGATTTACAAGATTTCCTTCCATCGCTCCCGGTCCACAATGAGTGCTGTAGCATTATGCTTATTCGCATGGTTCGCTTGCTTCGGTGTGGTTCATTTTCCGCTTGGAAAGCCACTTCCATGGGAAATGGGCTCACATACATGGAACGATTACTTGGAACGAAACCGGTTCGGGTTCTTCCTTGGCAAGTTTGGCAACTGGCAGACAAATTCTAATGGTATAGCTTCCGTCCTCCGATACACGGCGCCGTTGTGAAAGTTCGTCCGAACGAACCCACCAAACGCCAAGGTAAGGCTGATCATTTTCTCAAGCAAACAAGGCAAGAGTTGGTTTTTGTTGCCCGGGACGCGTGGACGTGTATCTGGCTTCGGGAGCAAACGCACTAGTGCAGCCTGTGTATGTGTTGCAATGCCGTAGTAACACCACAAACGCTAAGCCTGCATTAATCGGTAAGTGCACTGGCAAAGTAAATAGCCCTCGCATGGGTTGCTGCTCACAAAGTTTGGCTTGGCTTTTCTCATATCCCAAACAGACACAGCGACACCGCTTTATACAAATTCACGCAGACAATGCTGGACGTACGTTATGGTTACCCGTGGCCTTTACAGCCCACCTATACTCGCAAATGTTAAGTCGTAGCACCTGCTCAGTCGGTACTCAGTGCGTGTGTTTGTCGCGGTGCCAGAGAAGTGCCTAAGAATAATTAGCAAACGCACCACATTCTACACTGCGCTCTGCGGCAATCGCAAACAAAATGAAACTAATTTTAATAAATTAAACCCGAGACAAACAAAACCGATGGATTTGCTCGGTTCGGTCAAGAACCGAAAGACCAAAAGGCTAAAGCGAACTTTCCCGGCGACGTGACGCACTACGTAGCTGAAGTCCTTTTCAACGAGCACTTCTCTGCAACGCCTTTGCAATATTGCTTCCATTTTGTAACAGTCAAACAATTCATCCACTGAGTTGTAGTTGTCGATTTTATTGTTGGTGAAAATGTTTCAGACTGGATACAATCTGTTCTTAACGATATCTCGAGTAATATTCGAGGATAGACGATAGACTAGCGTAGCGCATGTAGCGCAAGTGCTCTCATATCACGTACAAGTCAATGAGATTTGGCAGAAGTTTTGTGTCAAAAGTGGCGTCGGCATAACATTTTTACAGCGAGAAAGGAGAAGTGTTTTGAAAAGGGCTTACATTTTGAGAACTCTTCAATAATAGTTTCATGACTCCGTTATGCCGTTTTCGATGTACAAAAATCGTTTAGAAATTAACGAAAAGTATAAATACTAGTAGAGAATGAGAAATAAGAGAACTAGATTCGAAGTTGCGATAAGTATAATTTTGTTTTAAATTACATTTATTTAACTACATGTTATTCTTCAGACAGCTCGCTACGTTATGAAGCTTAAGATTACTTTAGGCAATACATCACGCAGTTACAAAAAGCTTTGTTGGAATAATCGTTCCATTAGCTGACAATCGTTGTATCAAATTATCTCCTTTAAGCCTTGCCACAAGTACCTACAAATGTTCTTCTGATGCTTGTCCTTAATGTGTGGCAAGCATGATTTGAAAGATTTTTAGAACAATGGGGTTTCTGATGTCTTAAGGAAAATTTTGTGTGGTTCCAATATTGTTAGCCGTCAAATTGACATATCAGTTGGGACGTAATTTTTAAAACAACAAAATCATTGAAACTCATCATTTTATTAGCAATTTAATGCCCTTTCTTTAAATAAAACATACTTTAATATAAACGTCACTGTAAATATCACTGAAATTAATTTGAGAATCAATTAGTTAGTTTGTTCGGCATCAATGTTTAACCTGCATTGTCTTCTGCCCTACCGACCCCGATTCGAATTACTTCCCACCAGCAGTGACATTGAACGTTCCACAACGAACCACTGGCGCCACACTTCCCGCATTCTAACGCGCTCCATCATTAAAGTGAATTATTTTTCGAACAATCTTCTGCAATATCCGTTATCAAAGGGAGAACGCGATGCCGTGACGCCGTACGTTAGGGTAGGTTCCGCCCCTATCATAGCAATCACCTCATCACCATGGGGTCGCCAGTGCCGAGCAAACAGGCATGAAAGAAAACCACAGCGACCGAGAAGCCGGCAAAAACTGGAGTTTCATGGGATGTCAAAGGATCTGACGAAAACTAATCATCAAATGAAACCACGTCCCTTCGCCTCAGCCAGCTCGGTCCCTTTTATCAACCGGCTGTGAAGAGTTCTTTTAACTTGGATGTTGTTTTCCCTGTTCCTCAGCTTTGTCCTTCCCAAACACCGGTGATCACCTGGAGGCCGTATCGTTGAAGTATACACCGAAGTGTATCATGACATTCGCCATCATACCCACACCCAACATGCGCGCGCGCGCGCTCGCGTGTGTGTTCCACACTTTTGGCCTTAGTCCTTCTTACCCTCTAACAGAGAGCCGGGGCTCATCTTGATGCGGTGACAAAGCACATGCCGGCATCCCATTTCCGGTTCGTTCTTAATGCTGTGAAGCATTCTATTGGTTAGCGGTGTAACGCGAAGCTTACCAGAAACCCTCATTTTCATGCTACGCTCTTTGTTTTGTTTTTGCTTGTGGTTTTTTTTTTTTGTTGGTTGTTGTTGCTTCTTGTGCCATTGTCGCCTCAAAGACGGCCCATTCCATCGCAATCACAAACAATGTCTTCCCGGCTGTCAGTAGTACTCCGCCCAACCACTCGCGCGACTATCACTCCGGACCCAGGACGGGAGGCACAACAACCTGCTGCTGCTGCTGCTGCTGTTTGTAGCCGTCATTCGAGATGGCATCCTTTGGGCCGGGTATGACAATGGGTTGTCATACGGCCTTGCCTCCCACACAGCAGGCAGCAAACGAGCAGCGAAAAGGGATCCGAGTCGAGTTGATAATTTGCTAACCCGTGCGAGCCCATTTGCGAGAAGGTGAGGCAACAAATTTACAGCAGTTTATGGGCGGCTGGTATGGCCTAAAAACGCCTTCCCCAAAATGGAGCAAACGTAACAGTATACACGTCTAATGTGTGCGTATATAAAAGCATCTTTGTTTCGGTAATGGTTGGTAGTATAAGAGGTTTGCGCTAGTGCTGTGACACTGCCACGTACAATGGGCTTCGATAAACTAGAAACATGGTTATGTCCACAACCCATCTAGCAAGTGTGATAAATTACTAGTTGAAATGGTTACCATTTTCCCATTTTATTTTCCCTATTTATTTACCGTCGTAACAATCAATCATTTGGCTGTGGTTACTAAACGAAAGCCTAATGATCACTCAATGATACTTTTTCTCAACTTAATCGTTAATGGTGGTCCAGCTAATCAAACAGCACAGCTAATTATATGCGGTGCATAATTTAAAACCCACTTCTAACTTCACCACATTCGATAACCCGTAACAATACCATTTACATAGAACTGTAATAAGCCGCCGCACGATCTAATTCCCGTACCGAACGCTGAGCAGAGCAAAACCAAACACACACACACAACCGAAAATTGCTCAATTGCAATCATTCACAAGACCGTTTCCTAACGATGTGATTCTTTTTTAAGATTCTTTCCTGCCAGTCTAACTTAATTTTTGAGGATGTATACGGCACGGGCCACAATCTTGCGATCCTGGCCAATACTTATTTTGCAGCGCTGATGGGTTTTATCGTCTTTTTATCCGCCGAACCGCAGACATGCCATTTTTATGAATGTTTAATGCCGCTTTTTTTGGCTGTGCTGTTGTTTCACCATTAACCGGTAAACTTGGGTGAGGCCGACGCTTGTTGTATGATGGCTGGTTCGTGGTTGGTTGGAGTTTACCGAATTGTATCTGTAGCACACTGATGTTACGGAATGATGCTCATTTTATGTGCTTTGTTCGTTCGGTTTTGTTCGGTGCCTTTTTCGTGCATTGTGAATGGGGTTTAAAGAGTGTTGGTTGAAGAGAGCGTAGGTTTTAAGATTGTTCCATTTAGACTGTTTGTTTGGTAGTGTAGATTTAGTTGAGCAATTACTTTAGATTTTCAGTTTGTTTTTTCGAGCTGTATTTATAGCCCTAGAATGTGGAATTTTTCACTAAGAAATTTCAACATAATAAATTCATTTCAGCTGCTCACAATTTAATCACAATCTAATGTGTTAAACACGTAAAATACATTATGTCATAAATTAAATGCATAGAAAGTAAAAAATAAAAATGATCTCCAGGTGCCTTATAAACATTTTCCGCCAGAGGGCACTAGTAGCTTACTTTGACATTTTTACGTTTTGCAGAAGGGCAAAGTTCTTTCTTTCTCAAGCAAAAGATACTTAAGCGAGAAGGAGATTTTTAAGCGCTACAAATAACACGCACAAGATCAATTAAGTTACGATTAGTGACGCAATAATAGACGATTCAAGTCGTAATTGTTGTTTTGTGATCGATATTCTAAACAATGGCAAGCTACAGAACGCAGTATTTGTTGCAACACGCAACATCTCACTTTAATGTAGGGACTTTGGCTTAAAACCTAAAAGGGAATGTTTGCCCTTATCTGCATTACTCAATTCACCGGCTATGATATGACACAAAGTATTTTATTTTAATGACAGTTTATGCGACACAATACAGTGTATCCCGATCCGTTAAATAGCCTGATTTCAAATACCATAGAATTATTGTTACGGTCTAAAAACACAAAACCAATTAGATTTACCCTTAAAAAGTTGCTTTAACCACTTATTTATTTATAATTATTAAAACCATCGAATTTCCTGGTAGATAATATTTTTTTAAGCAATGCACCTTTAGCAGAACACTGTAAACCTTTCTCTATTTAGGTACTCTGATCCAAAATAAAAAAATACAAAAATTTGACACGTTTTAAAGCTCACCGAAATGGAAAATAAATCCGTAAACGAAGCCAAAAACACATAGAAATATCTAGGACGAAAACAAACATATCCGAGAACACGTCAAAAAACAATGGAAAAGCTTTAAAAATCTGCCAGAGTTCCCTGTAATTGATTTATTAAATTAAATTTTATGTGAGCCACAGAAAAATGTTGAGTGCGCAATGTACGCAATGGTCAAATCCATTCCATTGAAGTGGTGTTTGGTTGCATTGTGGGCATTCTGTAAATTTTAAAAAATCCAACAGCAAACATACATGTGTCAGCTATCACACGTATCGCATATAATATTGAACACCAAATTCACGGAAAATTTACTATGCCCCTTACTCCAACTGTACCCAATTGAGTTGATTATTGTGGGATTAAAAGTATAGAGCATACATACATAATGTATCGGTTATTGAAAACAAAAGAGTAATTCGTTTTGTTCAGGAAATTCCCTAGTATACACAGCTTTCCTAGTTGGGTGGATTTTATTTTGCATTTATTTTTTTTACAATAAATATTGTTCTTCTTTATCTCTTTATCCTTCAGTTTCAAATACGGTAAAAGATACTTAAATAAAATTAAGTCTTAAAACTCATTTATGAAAGTATTACAACAGCATAACTGCAGTCACCTACGCGCACCACATTTACACTTTAGCCTAACCTGACTGGTACGACACAAATATTCACACTTCCCTCTGGTTGCTACCAACTACTTTAAAAGTTATTCACGCGGTTTTCAAACAAAGCCCTACGAGTGGTCTAAACAGTAACTTTAGTTATTTTCATTTCACCAATTCACTGGGCTACAAACGCTCTGCCGGTATGTGCAATTACCATTCTCTTTTGCTTCACATTTCTGTGGGCCAACTAGTTTGTTGGTTCGTGATTTTGCACCACGTTTACGGTTATAGTGTTACAAACTGTGTCTGTGTGTGTGCGTCATACGGCCGGTACGAAGTAGCTGTGTTGGGCTGTTTACGCTTATTTACGAACATTTAATGGTAAGCAAACATGCAACTGCATACGCTTTAAACTAACCAGCAGTTTTGTTTCCATATCCTGTTTTAGGTTCGTTGCTTTTCGCCTAGAAGAACAACGCCAACCACCTCGACAGCTGGCGTCTTTATGGCGAGCGAAATAGGTTAACACCGTACAGGCATAGAACGTGTGGATGAAATAATTTAAATAATTGCTTCATAAAAATCCACATTTCATGTTTGGAACCAATCATACATATGGAGAGAAACTGTGTCAGTAATGTGCATGAGGTGTGCTATCAATACCTTTAGGGTTTAAAAAGTAAATAATGCTTTAATGGAAAATTTCATTGAAGGAACAAGCAGTAAAACGAAAAACAAACATCTCGCTCAAACGATTCACAAATTTAATCATTCATCTCAGCTGTACCGTTTCGAAGCCAGTTGTAATCTTTTGAATGAAATTTAATATTATCTTCTACGCAATCCATCCCCAATGTGCAGCAAGACGGTGCGAGCTAATCTGCATTGGTTGTAATATTTCAAAGCTTTGTAAAGAAAGCTTCATGATTAGCAACGCGTAAAGTTCGTCTGCCGATCGTTGGTTTTGCTTTCGCAGAAGGATGGCTCTTTTAATACGGCGCCACGAGCGATGCAAACTAAATTTGATTTTTCATCTGGTGACTTAGCAGAGCTTTGGATTTCATCAAACTTTCCATCAACATTTTCTTGTTCGTTTAAGTGAGGTTAATAAAGAAATCTTTTGCACTAAATCAGACATTGCATTACATATTAGGTCATTAAAACATTATGTTCAAAGTAATTTACTTTATTGTAGTTTGATTCCATATAAAGTTAATAACATAATTGTAAACATATTTACAAAATTCTCTCAACAAAACAAGCGTTTTAGTTTAATTCAAAGTAACACAATAAATTTCTCGCCTTTTCCACGCAAATATTAATAACGAAAGTTCAAACCTTTCGCTGCTCACATTTGTACGTGTCGTCTTCATTCAGGACAATAATTAATAAAGATGAGCTTACGCCCGTTCCCTGGCCTTACATCCCCGTTTTCGCTCGTCCTTACCATATCTGCACACATCATGCAGGCCATACCGCTGGCGCTGCAGGATACTATATTCCTAATTAAAAGTTTCATCGCACCCAGCCGAAAGCACTGCTCTGTTTGATCCCAGACCGAAACCGTAAGTTCGTTGGATACTCATTACTCCACCACCAGCATTTCGGCTGCCAGCTGCCCGTTTTACCTTTAGCTAGGAAAAAGAGGTAAACACACACACACACACACAAACAATGTTTTGCAAAGAAAAAAGGGCGCAAAAAAAAGAAAACCAAACCCCCGTAAGTAGTTGTGGATCGATCTTTACCATGACCGTACACTTCCGGGTTTTGTATATGGCGGTGGCTTTTCCCACGAAAATCAGCAGGAGCTCCATAATAAAGGACCCTTCTAGACAGGTTTCGCCACGCATTAGGTGTTTGTTTTCTTCTTCTACTTTTCCTCTCCTTCCTCCTCTCCCTCCGTTTACCTGATACTCCACCGAACCGAAAAAAAACAACAAACAACCACCCGCGTTCGTTAAAGGGGCAAACGGATATTCCCCGAAGGGCTGCATTGATACCAATATAAACACCATTTTGCTTCCCTATTCACTGTGCTCGCTTTCCGTTACGCTTTCATCCACCGGTTCATTTGCTTTTGTCATTTGCTTTCTTCGTGCCCGTTTTCCGCATGTTGTCACAACAATTATCTCTACTGGCGCTCACCAAATGGGCCACCGTCCCCCCTTCCTGGCTCCCGTTTGCGTGTTGATGGATCGCCGTTTGCCGTTCATTCGCACTTCACAGATGACAAATGACTGCCACAAAATAACGTTTTATTAATTTTCCTTTGCAACAAGCGAAGCCAAAAAACGTACCAACTCATTCGGTCGGTTTCTTCTTTTGAGATGCTCGTGTCGACGAACGCCAGAGCAACCAGCCCGACCCGACAAACCAACACGCACACACAGAGAGAGCGATGTGAAGGTGTGATCAACAAAATGGAAACGGTTTGCGGAGGATGTCGGTCACGAACCAGCGCGAAAGATGCTGTACGTCATTACACAGCCATTGAGAAAGGGCTACCCGGGTGTGGGTAGGACAGTATTTTCCTATTGTGTTAGCACCATGGTAAGGTTTTCCCGGGTACTGACCAACCGCAGAAGACTGAACCCGACCGAGAGCGGGTCTGCGTCACGTAGCTGTTTGCGGGTTTTGTTACAAAATGAAAACCTTTTCGTGTTTCATTACGTCCACCTCCAGTGTCCGTGGTTGCTTGTGTAAGCGCCAGTATCCCTTCCCCAAATGGTGTATTGTTTTCTGGGATAAAAGCAACAACAACAACAACCAAAAAAAACAAACACGGAAAACAAACCCGCAGCCAATGCTTGTTTCTAGGGCAATAGTAAGTGAAGCAGTAAAAAGGAAACAAAAAAACAGCCGTATATCCACAAACCTCCATCCCGGGGAACGAAACAGTTCGGCGTGACTGATAGACTCAATTCATCTCGATGCAAATGTGACAGCTGAACGACGAAAATCACCAGTTTTACCGTCGCTTCTATGCTATTCATTATCCCACTTCCAACCAACACTACCCGTCCTCCAGCGCACGATGGTCGTGCGCCAGTTGAAACGTGAGCCAGTTATCGGGGTTTTGCCAGATCGCCGTTTCGGTTGGCTGTACGGTTTGGTGTTGCGTGCCAAAGATCGATTGGATTTTCTCTATCAGTACCGAAATGGCGCGTTTTAGCAATTTTATGTGTCGAATTTACGGATGAAATTGGAATTGCATCGCAATAGTAAAACGTGAAGGTGTTTGAGTTACTTTTATTCGTTTATTGTGGAGAAGTTATGTTCAATATTGGAACTTGATTTGTGTTTTTGCTAAAAGTACTTGTATTTTTGTATTTGGATTCTCCGACATCCGAATTGCAGCGGAATCTGGCGGAAAAAAATCAATGTCCCGTAGGTATTATCGATTTACACCATTGGTTGTGAGCTGAAAGTGTGAAGAAGATTTTTAACCAATGCCTGTCAAGGTCTTCAATATCTTAGCAACAGAATCGCTCTAAGACAGCCTCTTCGAACCATCTTTTCATCGGTGTACGTGTCTTTGGGGTAGTAATCGTTGCTGGTTCATAGTCTATGTTTGTCTGTACAGCATCATTTTTTGACAGATTCCATCAAATTTTTGAAGCTAAGGAATCGAGTTTGGAACATAAACAGGACTCTTATAGATTTGGTCCTCACACGGCAAGACAAGGAATTGAATCTGATTGACTATCTAAATACGTGGATCAATAAGTAACACCATAAATAAGTCAAGTAAGCCAGTAGATGCCTGCCATTACCAAAAAAATCAATAAGCCAAGAATAAGAAAAAGTAAATCATTTTTATCAAACAAGTCTCTTTTTGCAAATTTTTGGAAATGGTTTAATATGAGCTTTTCATTTCTTGGAAGCTTGTATAAAGCCTAACCTGGACATTCAGATTGCAAAGTGTTCGTCAGAACTTACCACCTTCTTTATGAAATATCAAACGAAACAAGAGAAACATCTGAGCTTTTGAGTGGATCGAAGCACGTCACTAAGTTTTCAACAAGTTTCGTCAGATATCTCATCTGAAAGGAAGGCTATAGTCCAATCTTTTCAAGACCAAACACGAGAAACAGCTGATCACCAAAATACTGAAGCAGCTGCAACGAAAAAAGTACATGCTTACACTTCTCATTACATCGACGATCGACGTTGTTGCCGAAGACTTAAGAATCATAACAATCAACGAAAATTAGTCTCGTCTAACTAGTCAAAACTGATTCGAGTACTTTTTTTTCATACTATCTTTTTGAAACGTATGAAGTATGTGCCCATGTGAAACCAATCTATATCATCTCTCGCCACCGATGCATCGTACCACAGCATATACACGTCTAGTTGTTATGCTAAAACTCTCTCCAGCAATCAATACGAAGCTTTGTGTCGTTTCACCCATCTTCAAGTCATACGGAGAGCACTAACAACGCAGCAAAAGAATCAAAAATGTGCTTTCAATCGTGTTCGAATCGGCTACTCGGCTGTCCTGTTGCTGTCCGTTCATCTTGTAACGTGCCCTTGTACTGACGTTGTGATATAGACGCCACAGCGATGTACCACCACCACCACCAACACCGAAACGATGAATGGCATTCGGGACGCTGGCAGTGGGTGGTGAATTGGCAAAAAAGTAAACATTGCCCTGCACATGTACATACATTCCGACGGCGGGTGCTATGGGAAGTTCGGCACGCAACAGCAACTTCAGTTCCCGATGCCGAACGATAGGTGGGTGGCTGAGGAAGAGTGTGTGTGTGTGAGAGTTTGTTATGCTTCTGTTGAAAATTTCATTTCACGCTTCAAGTCAACTTATTCATCTCGTCTTCATGATGATATGTATAGCCGAGATGTAACTTCTTCACTCCCTTACCCGGATTTCTACACTTTTGAACTGAGTTAGGCAAGCGGTAACAGTACGAGGGGGAAAACATTCCCTTTAAAATCTTCAACTTAAACCGTTAATGCTTAGTCAATGTATTTACGAGGAGATATTTCAATAAGTCTTGAATTCATTTGCTATTCGGAGAACCAATAGTTGTAACAGTTGTATCACTCATAGCTTCAGAATAGTCTTTATGAAAGGGCATATCAATGATCGAATGTGACTTTTTACTACAACATCTGTTATGAAAATTTTGTTACCAACATACCTTGTATTAAAATTCCACAAAAATAGATTGCTACGTGAAAGTCACTAAGCAGTATACGCTTCAGCAAAACTTTCTACTCCTAATGAATTACCTTAGCGATATTAATTGACCGATGAAAGTACTCTCAGGAGACTGGTAGATTTTTTTCCCCGAATACACAAGTCTCTCAAACTTCTTCCAGTGCGCTAACACGTCTAGGACGCAAACAGTTCGACAAACTGTTCCAAAGTCACGAAGTAAACAGCAAAGTGCTAGGTTAAAAACATTCTGCGAATCGGAACGTAATGACTGTGTCCCCGAGAAAATGTCTGGGATTTAGTCTCGTTTTGTATTTTTCAATATATTTACCATCTATCGCCAGCTCACTACGACCATGAAGTACACGCTCAATTGACAGGGTTAAATTTTCGCCTAAATACCACCCTCGTAAGACGAGACAAATTTGATGTCTTCCCTCTGTACGATTCCCTAAACGGGGAAAAGAATCCCAACACGCCAACAGTACCACACATACCACACGGAACCAAACGATTCTTCCTCCGATTCGTTGACATTCCGTACACATCCGACGAAAGCGGGCATTCTTCTACCAGGGCAGACTGTCCCTTCCCGAGGGTTCATTTCTTCTTTTCCCAGCGTAGGGGTTGCTTCCGGTCAGTTTTGGGGTCAGCACACGTACTCGTCCGAAAAACTGACCACTCGCACAAAACGACAAGCATCACCGTACCATGATTAGCCCGTTGTTGAATAGCTTACCGTTGTGCAACACAAATACCCACAGAAATTCTTTCGCTCTCTCCCTCTCTCTCGCTCTCGACAGCGGTACTCAGCACCCAGTGGGGAGTCTGTCAGTACCAGCGTAATAGCAATCGTGACGGTGGGACATGGCCGAAAAGGAAAAGCTCACGGCGTCATGACGGTCGGTAACGTACAGTAATGGTTACGGCTACTGCGAACGACCCCGGGAACGTAGTGTCTGTTCCGCCAGAGTGGAAGACAATTAGTACAACGACCATTTCAAATAAATGAGCCTTTAACGAAGCCGAGTCAAGTGGGAAGGAGCTTACACTGCATACTCCACAAGGTTCAACACCTCCGATGCTTCTCACGCATCCTGCTCGGATGTCCGGCAACCGTCCCAAGTGTGATGTAGATACCGTAGTCTGACGATTTACACTGCCTAATTTCTTTCGACCTCGTTGTGCGTGTGCAGAGTCTGAAGGCCTTTCGGTCATTCGAGAACAAATCCGAACCACACTGCACCGTTCACCAATGGTGTCCACGAACATCCACGGCAAGAAGAAACGAAAAGCGGAAAAAACAAAACATTCGAGAAGAAGCCATTCATCTCGAAACTTTTTGGCGAGCAGTGTTGTAATGGATCCGACGCCTGGCAGATAGCGCGCCTGCACGGGACGGCCCAAGCACTGTCGGGTGGTGATTACTTTTTGTCTGTCACGTCACGGCCGGATGTGACAAAAGGCAAAGCAAAGTTCGCACGCTCGTTGCAGGGTGGGCCCTGAGTCAATTCGATTGCCGTCCGTTGTCCAATGCTGGCCACCAATGAAATCGAGATTGACGGATCTAATTTTCTGGTTGAAATTAAAATAAATTGATGCCACCGGAGTGGGGTGACCGCCCGGTGACAGAGTGATATTGATCGTCGTGCCACCGTACCGTCAGTAATCTTATCTGCATCTATTATTGACTGTTTGGTGGATCTGTTTAAGATCGAGCACACAATTCGATTGGCATTACAATTGATTGCCCGAGCCCCGTGTGCGAACCATCACACCATCCGTTATTTGGCGTCTCAAAATTTGCCTAATTCATGAATAAAATGTTCTTTAACAAGAACCACTTTCCACCGATAGCTTACCCATATGGGTCTTAACCGAAACCCCCAAAAGGATATCGCATTCAGCTCGCCGTTCCTGCTAACAAGTCTTATCTTTTCGGGTTTATTTTTTTGCTCCTACCCCAAAACACCCATATAATCGTTGAGCACAGATGGGGTAAGCCGGCCCCGTTACACACGTTCCCATGCATAAGTGTAATTGTTTGCGCTCGGGCACATGTCACCCAGAGGCTTTCAAATTCAAACCATGACATTTCTCAATCTCTCTTGCTCCACACACTCACACACATACGCTCCTTTGTTGCGAAATGTCACCCAACGACAATCCGACGCGCTAGGGCCGATCTCAGGTGTGCGTATTTTTTGCCAAAAAAAAGAAACGAAATGGAAAATCATTCGTAAAACTTTTCCTTACACACAGTGTACCTTTTTCTTTTTGCCTTTTCGGCGCTGCCTTCTCTCATTGAACACTGGTATCAACAACAAAAAAAAGCATAGAGCGCTATTCAACGGTGATGGGTAAAGAAATGTGTTTTCGTTTCGTTAACTTTCGTCTTGCGTTTGTCCACACACACACGAGCGCGCGCCCGCACCCGCACAGTTTTCAACTCGTCCACCCAACAGTTCGTTCACCGGTGCCGTACAGTTTTGCGGTACATGTGAACAAACTGTGACATTCGTAATGATAGGAAAAATGATAAATTATTCACAGTGGCAATTTTTTTCAATTGAACTTTTCCAACCAAACGCACCTGATGCCGGAACCACGGCACGGAAATTGTCTCACAGCGGATGGAGGCGCCTAGTGGCTTGTGAGATGGAGAGCGAGAGAGAGAGAGAGAGAGAGACCTACGAGGGGTTTGCTGCGAGGGGGCTGTTTTTCTCGGGTTGATTTTGGATGGAATTGACAATTTCCTTCACATTCACTTCAACCCGTCAGTGTAAAGAACTCGGTAACGATGGGTTCGAGCCCGATGATTGACACAGTTGGTACGTCACAGGCACACTCACGCACACACGTGCGGGCATGATTGGTATGCTAAACAGGCATGCTTGATTTGCCATTTAAATTGATATGACATTCGCACTACTGACCGGGTCACACGTTACACAACCAAACGCACATCTAGGATCAATGTACGCTAACGCGTTTCTGCTGTTGGGAATGGAAGATTGCGTTTTTTAAAGTTCAACAAGGTTTTCTTTCTTCTTCGAACAAGTGACGTGGATACTTATGATGTAGTTCATCGAGTATGTAAGCGTAAAGTTTCTTCACTTCACTTTAAAATCGGTAAATGATAATCAAAATATTAAACAACACAGTCAAGCACATTAAACACAATAAAGTACTGATAAAACTACAAAAAACTGATTGAAAAACTTTATTATCAACTATATTGAGCAAAACCTTATCGATTTTTGTGTACATTTGCTCAGAATTCGTGTTGAAATTAGAGGATCAATTGAAATCTCCATTTGATCTTCTGTTGTCAAACTGTAAAACGTGGAGAATATAATGATTAGCCACTATGACGAAGGCTACTATGATCGATCCACAGGCCTGCAATATTGTTGGTCAGTCCTTAGCTTGTCTGTTTGTTTGTCGATCATACTTTAAACTTACGGTTTTATCTTACAGTTTTAATACACATTGTTCAAGTACAGTGAGCCAATCGCAAATCCGGACACCTTCAATTTGAGCAATTGCCTAGCTTTGCGATCGATTTTTGCGTACGGGAAACAAATAAAAATTATTTTTTCTTATCAATTCTTCTTTGGACACCTTCCAACAAAGCAAATGCAAAAAAACGATGAAATAAATGCTCGAATTGCGGCGCAATCAACAAAAGAGTAAGAAAATCCAGAATTTTGTCAGTCAAACGGAAAACCGGACAATTACATTTCTAAGAATCCACTGCGGTTTAAGTGGTCAGGAAGCCAGTTTTAACAATTGCTATAGTGTTATGATTGATGTAGTCGATTCTTGGCCGCCGTAATAAGCGTTTGGATGCTTGGATCTCTTAAATATCCACATTTTTCTTAAAAATGCGTCATACAATATTACTGGAGAGAAATATCATTATAGTTCACCATCAGGACGAAAAAAGGTATTTAGGAAATCAGTAATTTAACCAATATAAGCAAATCTATAAAAATAACAAAAAGTATTAAAAAATCAAAGAAAAATTGTTCAACTCTCAGTGCAAAATTCAGACAAGAGAGGGCACATTGATTCGTAAAAATCCTTTTACCAGTGCTGTGGATATTAAAAAAAATTATACAAGACGTATGTAACATCAATGCATGTGCCCTTACTGTTAGCAACTATTTACATAATGGGCTTCATGCAAGAACTCGGGGAAAGTAGTCGTTTATATCTGAAAAAAAATCGAAAACTTCTAACTATTTTGGAACAAGGTAAATTATTATTTTTTTCAATAAAAAAAGATAAAGTTAATTGCGGATGATAGTTTTAGCAGGTTCTGTTTACAGACGAAACAAAAAAAACATTTTCTGTGCACATGGACGGCCATATTGATAAGGAATCGTTCGAAGGAAAATGTTGAGTAAAACCGTCAAGTTTGGTGGAGATTTGGTGGCGGCTGGAGGTCATGTTTGGTGGAAAATTGCATTATATTCGAGGTACAAAGGATAATATGTATTATTCAAACACTTAAAAATAAACGGTATAAGAAAGTGTTGTTAAAATGGGAATGTAGCTGGAATCTGCGATTTACCAATATAATGACCCTAAACAAAAATCGTGGGTTGCGCGAAAGTGGTTACTGTACAATTGACCAAAAGTGATAGAAACTCCTTTCCAATCATCTAATCTTAATTTAATTGAATATTTGTGGGCCCTTTTAAAAAATTAGTAGCGTTACACCGTGTTACTAGCAAGGTTCATCTAGAAGAGTCGGTAAGACAAAGATGGAACGAAATTGGGCCAGAAATATGTAAAAAAATTAATAGTAAGTATGCTCAGACGATTCAAAGCCGTGATTAAAGCTAATGGGAATAGCACTAAATATGAAATTGTTGTATAAAAAGTAAAACCAAACATGAAATATGTCCAAAACAAAACTGTCCGGTTTTCCGTTTGACTGACAAAATTCTGTCATTTGTTACTCTTTTGTTGATTGCGCCGCAATTCGAGCATTTTTTTAATCGTTTTTTTTGCATTTGCTTTGTTGGAAGGTGTCCAAAGAAGAATTGATAAGAAAAAATAATTTTTATTTGTTTCCCGTACGCAAAAATCGATCGCAAAGCTAGGCAATTGCTCAAATTGAAGGTGTCCGGATTTGCGATTGGCTCACTGTATAAGAAATTCTCCCATCCAACATTTTTTTGTATACTTTATCATCCACAATCTTGGAGCTCAGAAATGAAGATCTTGAATGCATGCATTTGAGATCCTTAACTTTTGTCGTACAAAATAATAGGTGTTAGTTGTTTTCAAATAAACACTTTTGCACAAACAAGTTGTACGCCGACTCGCAACAGCACACAATCTCCATCTCCAAACAAACGGTACCAATACCAATATCCTGGTCTGGTGAAATATTTAAACTTCAACATCAAAGCAAAAATGCCTTCGCCAGTAAGTAATATAATCTCGACACGTAAACATCATGCTTCTTTACGTTCTGAAAACAACTTGACGCAACCTTGCCCAATCTCTTCTCCTTCCTGCTCTTACACGCACACTCTCTCCCTCTCTCTCTTTCTCTCACTTTCGCTTCTGTTGTTGAACTTTAGAAAACATCATTCTAACGATGGATTAAAGCTATTTATATCGGGGCTGGTCGTTGAATTTTTGCCACAACACTTTTGCCTACCACCTGGAAGGCGTCAAAAAGGTGGGTAAACAATGTCGCTGCCAGTGAAGGTTCGAACAATTGCATGGAAAAAGCTCGCGGTGCTCAAAAGCTCCCGCAACAGCGTAAACATCTGTAGAGCCAATTTATTTTACATTAGCTGTGTGGCCCGAGTGGGTTGCTTTGTTTTGAAAACTACCGTGTGGTTACCGAATTTATGTGGCTGTTTACTAGACGAAACTGTTGTTAGTTAAACTCGTTGTTTTCATGTAGGCGATTTTTCCAAACTTCATTTATTTAGTACAGAAAACCCGAATGGAAACGGATATAAAATAGAATACTTTATTACAATACTGAAAGGAATTATTTTCATACCAATCCGTTTTGTGGTGAAACTGAAGTGCTTCCAGTGTTGTAGCTGCAAAATTTAAAGTATCATCAATCATGTTTTCCCTGTTATAGACACTATTTTAATAGGAAATAAACAATATTTTATAAGAAATAGATTTGAATAAAAGATTTATTCAAGATATGGCGAATAAATTTGAGGAAAATGATTTGTACCCAACGTCAACCAAGAATTTTACCTCTGAACGTTAAAGTTTCATGAAGAACACATGACACAACACATAATTTAAGGACCGCACTGATACATCATCAAATGGCACTCCTCATAGGATTAACTATCGCAATCTACGACGTATGTTTGCTGATAAAATTTTGGAAAAGTTACAAAATCTATCGAAACAAATATGTTATCGACAAAAAAAAGTATTGAGTATGATCACAATCAACATTTTGCGCACATGGTGATTTTATTAATTTTGAAGATGAAAAATTCTTTCATCATTCATCATTTCATCATTAGCCCTAAACTCGTATGCCTCCATTTGCCCAAGAAGTTTTCCATTTATGTATCTCACATAACAATGCTTTAAGCATTATGTAGTCTATGTTGGATTTTTACCTTTTTTTATTTACCTTATTTGTATTACCTCACCGAACTAATCTTTATTTTAGAATCGATTTTACATCTTAAAAATGTCAACTCAGTCAGCATTCCTCGATTCTGTGCTTTTGATTGAACTAAGCGCATCAGTCAATAATGCTAAATTGAGACCGTTTTACTGCTGTAGAACGTGTTATCTTTTTAAAATATTGGTTTGACCTCGAGAAATAAACTTAGGGGAGAATGTTCCTTCTCAGATTTTTCAGGTTTTTGTTAATCACTTCCAAACACCGTCTTCCGGTAAACGTGATTCTCAACGCTATAAAAATTACAACACTTTTTCGCATAGGAATGTACTACAATTGTTAAACCATGAGGTGTAAAATGAATCCCAACCATAACCTTTTCTTGTGCTTTATTCATTCCTTCTAGCTGATCCATAAACCAGTAACAACACAAACCAACCCAGGCGCACAACCGTACCATTTTCTCGTTCTCTTTCCCGCAACAATCGGAAACTATGAATGTTGTTTGTTGTTCTAGAAAATGGAAACTAGTTTTCCGGATCAAACGCCACGTCACACGCCGGCCACCGTTCATGTGTGTGTGCGAAAATCTTCGACCGGTTACGGTACAGTAGCCCCTTCGGTTTAGCGCCAAGGATCAAGTTGACCGAACCCGGTAAGTTACAGCAACACACCATCCAGATCCCTAGGTAAGCCTGTGAGTGCCCCGTAACGCCACCACCACCACCACCCGCTCTAGATTGCTTGTAGGCGAAACCCATTTTAATATTTCAACGCTCTCTCAGAAATTTATGGCACGAGAAACCATTTTCGAAAAGCCTTCAAACGTCTGCGTGTTACCCCTTTTTTTCGGGAAAAATGCCTTCGGCAGGCCTTTTGGTGACAGCGCAACCCCGTACGCGCTAAGGGTACAGCTCTCTCGTGTGCAAAGGCAAAAATGGCTGCGGGAGAGATTGGAAAAGCCAAGCAGGGAGTTGAAAAAATAATTTTACCCTCCCAAAAACCTCACACAGCCACATTCCACGGGTTGGGGAAATACACGGGAATGCCGGCAGCATTAGATCTTTGTTTCAACCTCAACCCTACGGTGGCAGCCAGACCAGGTAAGGGTGGTGTACAAGTGTTGGTGCTCCCTTTTCGGTACAATTGTTTGATCCGGGCGTAGCAGAAGCATCAGGCAGGCGAACGAAAGCAAACAACGACAAAATACAACAAATATGCTGGAAAAAACGGTCAAAGGGACACGGCAAACCGGTTCAGGATTTTCGAGACTTAAATTGCAAATGTTTCACTTGGCAACTGTAGCCCGACTGAATCGCTTCGGATTACGTTAAGCAAATTATGTAGATTTAAAGTGTACACACGCTTAAAGGCGATGCCGACAATAACTAACTGCAAATCGTCGGTGCGTTGGACGCTCATACATGAGTTAATGGTCTTGGGAAGGCTTCTCTCTTAGTTGAATTTTATTAAAAACCTAAGGAAATTCGCCTGAAAACTCTATAAAGTTGTGAACCGGAATTCCATTACAAATGTAAACTCTCTACTTAGGCATCACACCACACTACGTAGAGCAAACATTTGGTGTTAAAAATTGTTAAACTTTACTAGAAAGTGTTTCAAATTTCCAGCCCAAAAAAAAAGAACATTAAAACCCGCTCAACCAAGCATACGATGGGCTCACACAAGATCATAAACCCTTTCAACGGCTACTGCTGGTTAAGGGTAAACATTTCCCTAGGAAAAAATAACTCACGAGCGGAAACAATCATTAGAAAAACAGAAGCAACACAAAAAAGCAAAACCAACAGTGGCACACAACACACACACACACACACACACACACACACACACACACACACACACACACACACACACAAAAATGGTTCAAATAAATTTGAAAACTTTTCATATAGGAAAGATGGCCCGGATGCCCGAAAACATTTCCCTAGGAAAAAATAACTCACGAGCGGAAACAATCATTAGAAAAACAGAAGCAACACAAAAAAGCAAAACCAACAGTGGCACACAACACACACACACACACACACACACACACACACACACACACACACACACACACACACACAAAAATGGTTCAAATAAATTTGAAAACTTTTCCCACAGCATGCAGCACAGCAAAAAACAAAACGCTCCAAACTAAAACGTTGTAGAATTTAGGTCAGCACTACCATCATATGCTGGGATGACGCTTTTACTAGAGCTTCGAGTCAGTCGCCCTTTTTATGCTTCTTCGCTCTCGCCCCAAAACGCTAAGCCATCAATTGCTCTCGTTCATTTGTTTTTCACTTCAGAATTCCACCAGTTCACTGAATCACTGTTTTCGTCGCGTTGCCCAACCGGATCTTGTCTTCTACGAACAATTTCCCTCAAAAATGTTCCCCCGCTCGATTCGCTGCATCCCATCCTACCCGCGACATCAACAAAATTGACCGACCGTATGCACTTTTGCGCCACTTTGGGTGTGTTTTTTTTTTGTTTCGCCTGATGATCCGAAATTGGCGCCCTGTAAGTGGTAATTGCACCCTTCAACACGATAGTTTACCCACACACACACACACACACTAGCACACCATAAACGATGGTGCCCGCGAGTTAATGCATCGATGCCCATTCCGTTCGCCAACTGTCGGCCGGGGCCGCATTTCTTTGCTTCCCATCGCTTACTGGTTCGGGTGTTGCTACTCGATAAACACTTTCGCTTCTGTGGCCGTTCCAGTTGGTCTGGAGCTGGAGCCACCTTCGACGGTTGGAGCACCGTCTAGCTCTCTTTCAATGGCCATTCGGGCTTGTTTGCTACACAGGCACGTGTGAATTTATTGGTGACGGTGTTCCGGTTTGCGTGCGTAGTGCGCGTATCAACACCGTTGCGAAGGATGGTGGGAAAATATTTCTGCACGGTGGACCAACGATTCTTCCCGGAATTTCCGTCTACTGCTCCGTTAGCATAGTTGCGTAAAGGTTGCCTGTTGGTGTGGCTGGCAGTAGTTTACCGGAAGGTAATTTATTAAACTGATATGTTGTGCTTTTTTAGCTTAACAACTTGAATAGCTTTTGAAAAGTGTTTAACTAACGATTAACGTACTGTGTGTGGACTTAAGTCATATTCAACTCCTGCTTGTAGTTTTGAAACAATTTTTAGCGCAACTAGGCGTTTAACTGATGATAACACTTTACACTCCCAAGAAACAATTCCTATGCGTTTTACTCTCAATCATGTTTTATTAAAGTTTTATCATGGGTGTACTAAATATAAATAGTTTTGTTATGACTTTTTATGATGCCTAACAGTTTTTAAATTTTCATAATCTCTAAAACGTTTTGAAGAGAACTGAAAGAGTTATCCTTAAGACTAAAATGTATGTCAAATGAAATTCAAACTTAAAAGCGCTATTAAGACTGTATTAAAACTATTCATAAAACCAGCTAAAGACTTTTTGTTTTAAAATCAACTAGTCTTTACTTTCCTTTTATTAAGCGCATATGTTTTTATGCTTTAAGACCAAGAAGCCACTCATAACACATATTAAGACCATCAAGACTTCAATAAGGCATATTAGGGTTTCCTTAAGATTGTCTGAAGAAATGTCAACACAAATGCTATGTTGCGTTTTTTTTGCTGTTGTTGCGTTTGTTTATAGCCATCATGTGTGACAAGTGGAGAAAAATTAAATCAAGTGGAAATTTTATGCGAAAAAAGATGGCAAGGCATGAAAATCAGAGGTTTAATCCTCTCGAACAATCTCCTCAGCAAAACTGCATCAGCTCTGCTTGTTTACATTGCTGCAGGATTTTGACAGTTCATGCCATCGTGTTTATCTTCTTAAGATTATGTAGTCTTCATCAGTGCTCCCATAAAACTTCAAAGGTTTTGCATGGTATCACGTATTGCGCTTTAAAATTAGCTGCTCTTAACGCTGTATTTTACCATTTTATAAAGATTTGTTAGTTTTAAAAGGGTTTCTCTCATACTATTTTAAGCGGAAACGATCTTAAGGAGACATCCATCAAGATCTTACGAACTTAATGCTATGGTATCCATTGCAATTGCATAATTATTTTCAACTTTTGGCCAGCCATATTGAAATATAGATCAAGCGAGTTATAATTTTACATCTAAAATTGAGGATAATGAAATTGTGCAACTTTTTTGCATTATAAAAAATGTAATAAAGACCTTAAACACATTTTAATCGAATTTGCGGCATTTAATCGATAAATATAAATTTTTCTAAAATCCGGGCGGGAAGTGCACACACCCACACACACACACACACACACACACACACACACACACACACACACACACACACACACACAACTGATATGTTGTGCCGTTTTAGCTTAACAACTTGAATAGCTTTTAAAAAGTGTTTAACTAACGATTAACGTACTGTGTGTGGAATTTACTCATACTCAACTCCTGCTTGTAGTTTTGAAACGTTTTTGACTGACTAATTTCTTAAGTATTTTAAGTAATTTATGTGTTCATAAATACGAGAGAGAGAGAGAGATCTACAGAGCGTGCTAACCAATCAATTCTTAAAAAGCTACGAGTGAAAATCTGACTAATGAGAGCTAAAATTATGAACAGTGGTAATATCATGCTGGTAAACGAAGTGCGGGCATGTAAAGGAACCATCGTGATTGATTAAGATTATTTCTTGCATGTAAGTAATATCTTATGACGTCAGCTTCATCGAGATCAAGCTCAGCATGGACTTGACTAATGCACCAAGACATGAGATGCTTGACCGCATCGGACGCACGACTATTATCTCGCATACAGTTTCATATACTCAGCTTTAAAGCTGCTTTATTGATATTCCTTTACGTTGAATTGTGTGACCAGCGAAAGGCATTTTATGAGCAAAACGACTCGCAAGTCAAAATAAGTTCAACATCACTGAGAACATGCTAAAGAAATATCCGTTTGATCGGCAAAAATCCTGAATTATTGTTCCGCAATCAAAAAGACCCAACGTGCGTCACAGGAAAATGGCCTGCATAGTCGGACAGCATGTTCAAACATTTGTAAAATTTCCTGTAAGGCATATTTTGACCCAATTTCCCGATGCCTTGAAGATCTAAAATCTTCTCAAAGCTTCCACCAGCTAATAATTACTGTTGTATTGTTTTTGTAGGCGTAGATTTGTTTCCTCAAATACCTTACATGCCTTCAACTGAGCGTCGACACAGACTATGAGATGATCAGCTTAGTCATTAAAATATTCTTCAATTAAAATACGAATTGGCAGCAAAGCTGGTTTGAATGCTTTCATAAAGTAATTCACAAGAGGTTTGTCTGGCTAATGTAAAATTTTGAATGGGACTTAGTTGGGCCTTCATAAAGATGTAAATTCCTTTAATCAGATTGTTTCAGTTCACCTTAAAATCAAATTCCAAATATTGTTCAAATTACTCGCTAGTAGTACGATCTTCGAATGTATTATTAGTATTGAACATATTCATGTAATTTCATATCAGTTTCATAAACATACAGAGTTTACATGGACATCGAAAGATTCAATTCATAACATATTTTCAAAACAAAAAAAAAACAAGCAGCAAAGTAATCGCCTCACGGGAAATGTGTTTTAAGCACCAAATATAATGTGCGTCAATATTAACCACACCAAAAAAATAACACCTCTGAGCTCGATACCGTCACCGTGCGCTTCGGTATTGGAAAAACAATTTTTTGGCTTCCTGAAGTGCGATTTCCAAGCGGGGAACCCCCAACACAAACCGCTGCTGGCGAGCAAAAAGCGACACCGGTACGCGCGATGATCAATAAACCTTCAACAAGTTCTCATTTCCCGGTAATACCGATAACAAGCCATAATTCAATATGCATATACCTGAGAACCGCAAAATCATATTTCATCTTCAATTCAATTGGAAACCTATTCAAATGGAACGAGCGCCACGGTCTGCTGGCGCGCACGGCGGATGAATACTGGGCTGGCCCGGACTGGATCTAAAAGGTTTACAGCGCGCGTGCTTGGTTGGGCGGGGGTTGGAGAGGGAGAGGAACACGGCGGCGGGAAGGAACGTGAACCGAGCGACCCGAAAAAGGCTTTGTGTGTGCGCGAGGGTCCGCCTTCGTTTGGCGATGGGATGGAAGGATGGAAAATTGGAAAATTTGGGGTTTAAACTTTTGACACAGTACGCAAAACGGTAAGCAAAAGGAAAAAGTGAATCCGATCAACGGTTTCCCCAAATACACACACACACACACACGCAGGCACACAACCTTTGCCTTTCCCATCTTCAGCCATTGCTTCGGTATGGTCCAATTTGCCCGGGGGCGTTCAAAAACTCCCGATACCTCTGTGTACGGAGATGCTGATCTCGCCGTCCACCACACCGTCCCGATCGCACCAGAAGCTGACTGTTTTCTGTGTGATAGGGGGTGGCGGGAAGGTGGTGAAATGTTGACCCCAGGCCAAAATATTATGAGCCTCAATTTATGGACTTTTGCGTAAAATATGTTGAAAATTAAACCGAGCATTTACATGCCGAACTATCGAACGCAGCAAAAACAACACGCCGCGACGACGAATGCGCTGCCACACGGTTCCCGGTGTTTTGAGTGAGTTGAGCGTGGTATCTATTGGAATTTATGGACTGGACTGGAATTTGAAGGAAATGAAAACCAGCGTAGGATGTGGGCAGTCGATCCGTTTGTGTTCCGGCGGTTGTTACTGGCACGTTTGGCACACCTTGGCACCGGGTGCGCAAGGTTTCGGTTGCCTAGGTGAAAGTTTAATGCGCAATTCATTCCACTTTCAATAGATTGTAAATTCAATTCTATAAATTATGACAAATAAAAGTGTCCAGCATAACTTTGCTGGGTCGCAAAATGAGAACCAAACCAAGTTTGTTGCTCACTTTTTTTTGTGACGAATGTAACTAAAGCATGAGCCTGCGTCCAGGTTAGCAAATCAATAACTGCGTTCAGTAAAATTTTTGATGTACCAAAATTTCGTGGAATTTTAAATGATTTTTGCAGCTTTGTAACCAGTATATAGTTCAATTTTCACGCTTATATTTCAACCAAACCTTTATCCCAGAGCGAAATCTTCTGCGTACGAAACAGAAGAATATAACGCCGTCTACCAAGAAACGGAAGAATTTATTTTTATCCCGGCAACATGTTCCCGAAAGTGGAACCAGCATGTTTGCGCACATTTTCCTCCACGGTACACGGTTCACACAGTGCCCGCCCGCCCGCTCCGGGGGTGCGGGACGCGATTTTTCACCGACCGTCACCGATTACCACAAGCAGGAAAAAGTTGGAAAAGCACTTAACTCACTTGTGAATAATGCATTTTAAATTCCATGCACTTTTCAATCCCCGCTACCAAACGGCCGGTTCGGTTGGTGCCACTGTCCCGCCTGTCACAGCCGAAAACGTTGGTGATGACATTTGCACGGTATGATTCCCGCGTGTGCTCTTTCTGTCTGCACACTGCTGCTGCTGCTGCTGTCCCGAAAAACTGTCAACCACCGGGCACCACCGACGATGATAGTGGGCGCACCGAATCGTTTATCTTTTCTCACGATAATCTGAGATTGTGTTGCCCTTGGAAAAATGGTACGAAAGCAGTGTTGCAAAAAACACACGTAAGCTTCTCACAAAAGCATGTTTTCTCAAGAGGAGACAGAGAAAGCTAAAGCAAGAGAGAAACAAAACAACAAAAGTTCATGATTTGTAAACTAAAACACACACTCCCACACTGTGTACGAGGTGAACGGGGAATGCACCACTTTGGTAAATGTGATGTTCGCTTGTTTTTCGACAACAGCGACACAACTTGGCCAAATCTCGTACGGTGAACAAAGATAATCTACTTGAAGATTTCAGCTTCCCGTGAGCGATCTTTGCCAGTGCCAGCACAAAACTTGTTCTCCTGCATTATGACGTGTCGTGCATTGGCAAATTTTGTCCCTTTTTGTTTGGGATGCGGAAAAATGCATCCACGAGACGAATGCGCGGGGTGGAATGTTTTTCTTCGTATGACTCAAATGGAGCAGTTTTTTTTTTTGGACTCCAGTCACAGCTACCATCCTTTACATTTGGTAGATTGGATGAAGCGATAATGACGAAAATGATAGTTGCTGATTGTGTCTCTTCTTTTTGGCTGCATACATCGATAGTCGGAATTATATGAAAACAAAGTTCATATTCATGAAAGTTGCAATTAATGCGTATCGGTAATGTGCTAGAGCATGTTGAACATGAACTAATCAGAATTCCATTGGAATTCCAACAATGGAATTGAAGCATAGCGCATTTTCCAATGTGCTGCTATGCTTGAATTCTATCATTTTTGTTAGCTGGAACAAAATTGCTGATCAGAAACTCATTGTTTAACCAAATGTCGTTACAATCTTAATTAGACAAACGTTGAGGAGTATGCTTGAAATGAGAGCACTGTTGAAATTTCACTTGAAATAGTTAAAATTCATATACATTTGAAACGAAACGTCAATTGCATATTGAACTGGGCTCTTTATTTATACGGATGGGGCTATCATGACAACAGATATAAAATCCTATTCACACGTAAACTCAGGCTTGACAGCACCCAAGAAACAATTCCTATGCCTTTTACTCTCAATCATGTTTTATTATAGTTTTATCATGGGTGTACTAAATATAAATAGTTTTGTTATAACTTTTTTTGATGCCTAACAGTTTTTATGTTTTCATAATCTCTAAAACGTTTTGAAGAGGACTGAAAGAGTTATCCTTAAGACTAAAATGTATGTCAAATGAAATTTAAACTTAAAAGCGCTATCAAGATTGTATTAAAACTATTCATAAAACCAGCTAAAGACTTTTTTTTTTAAATCAACTAGTCTTTACTTTCCTTTTATTAAGCGCATATATTTTTATGCCTCAAGACCAAGAAGCCACTCATAACACATATTAAGACCATCAAGACTGCAATAAGGCATATAAGGGTTTCCTTAAGATTGTCTGAAGAAATGTCACCACAAATGCTATGTTGCGTTTTTTTTTTTTTTGCTGTTGCGTTTGTTTATAGCCATGATGTTGGACAAGTGGAGAAAAATTAAATCATGTGGTTATTTCATGCGAAAAAAGATGGCAAGGCATGAAAATCAGTGGTTTAATTCACTCGAACAATCTCCTCAGCACAACCGCAGCTCTGTTTGTTTACATTGCTGCAGGATGTTGACAGTTCATATCATCGTGTTTATCTTCTTAAGATTTTTTAGTCTTCATCAGTGCTACCATAAAATTTCAAAGGTTTTACATGGTATCATATATTGCGCTTTAAAATTAGCTGCGCTTAATGCAGTATTTTACCGTTTTATAAAGCTTTATCAGCTTGAAAAGGGTTTCTCTCATGCTATTTTAATCGGAAACGATCTTAAGGAGACATCCATTAAGATCTTGTGAACTTAATGCTATGGTATCCATTGCAATTGCATAATTATTTTCAACTTTTGGCCAGCCATATTGAAATATAGATCAAGCGAGTTATAATTTTACATCTAAAATTGAGGATAATGAAATTGTGGCAACTTTTTTGCATTATAAAAAATGTAATAAAGACCTTAAACACATTTTAATCGAATTTGCGGCATTTAATCGACAAATATAAATTTTTCTAAAATATTGTTACAGATTTTTTTATAATATTATTGAAGCGCTTTATTGAATTTCGAGCTACGATGGCGCATTTCATCAATAAAATTTTCATGGCAGGAGTTTCTACTCCTGCGCAAGTGAATAAATACAACACAAACCAAAATTAAAATACACCGCATCGAAAGCAGAAACAGATCCATCAAAGACATTTTAAAGTAAATGAATAAGCGAGTAGAATAAAGTTGTTTTCGCTCTCTCTCGCTTTATCTACAGTATCAACGTCTTGATATGGTTTTAAGAAACGATCTTAACAGCATTCTGTAGACTGGATCCTTTTAGTCTTAACAGAGCTGGGTTATAGTTTTATTACAGTATTCAAAAGAGCCAAATGACGATTCTCGCTAGGGATGTCTAGAAATGGTTTTAAGAAACGGTCTTAACAGCTCTCTGTAGAATGGGCCCTTTTAGTCTCAACAGAGTTTTATTATTGTTTTATTAGAGCATTCAAGCAATATTAGACTTAAAATTAGTCTTAATGAAATGACACTAACAGCATTGCAACAACTATGATAAAACTTAAAATGTTTCTTGGACAGACACGCTATTTTGACAGATTTGAAATGGTTTCGAGAAGGACCACGCGTCATAGTCATAGATCTCGTCAGAATGCTTAATTAAGGATCTCTAGTCTTAAAAACTGAACTAGTTAAAACTGAACGTCACTTGTCAAACGATGATTGCTTGACTTTTTGACAGAATGTGTCTACAGATTTTAAGATTTTCAAGCATAAGTCATCCTAGACCCCCAATTGTGACTTCGAGGTAGCGTTGCTAGCATCAAGTGTACTCTAATAAAAACAGAGCTGGCTGTCCGTCACATTATAACAAACAAAATTCTATAAATCACTTAAAATAATTGCTGAAAAATCAAAACACAAAACGATTTCAGTCAACCATAAAAAATATTACACACAAACACTCATATAGACGATAGTTTTTGACGCACAAATACAAAAAAAAAGCTTGCTAATAGTACGTTAATTACAACCATATGCATCCTGTCCAGTGCCGGTGACGATGACTTTGCTGATAATCATTTCATTTTGGCTAATTAAATCTAAATTGTAACCAATTAGTCCTGTGACACAATTACCATAAACATGGCGCGATTTATGCGAATTCACCGTACCCATCGTGGGAAAAACCGTGCAACCAGCGCGACAGACAGATCCGGGAGCCAAAAATGGGAAAATGATTCTATATGTGTGGCAATTTAATTAACTATGAATGAGTGAGATAGCTTCACACGAGCAAGATGGTGCGGAGATCACGATGGGACAGCAGGGATAGCAGTGGGAGTGTGGCTTCCAATGCGCTGTGTACTGGCACTGGTGCCCTGTTTGGACGAATGTGCTGTGCAGCGCGCTGTGTGACATACTGCGGCAAAAGGTAGCCTAATCGACGGAGGCTATCACGTTGCATTACTGTTAGTTCTGGGAGTGGTGTCGCGCGGGTTTCGACGTTGGTACCATATGGGTGGATTTATTGTTAGGTAAACATATGTCGCGACGTTGGTTGTTACGGATGAAGTGTGTTGGATGCAGATTTTCGGATGTGCAGAGCTAAACTTACTTCATAAGGTTCGGTACAGCCAGCAATCCGGACCGATGACTAGTAAATGCATTTTGAATGTTGCGTAAATCACAATACATAAGTTGGGAGAAGCCATTCTACATAAAATAAACTAAATATGCTTGGTAGCTTTATTGCTCCTGTGTGATCATATTAAAAGCTTTATACTATTTTTACAGCCAATGTTCATGTGCACCGGTTATATCAAACGCACCTGATGCATTTTTATTGGTAGAATTTTTCCTTTGCCAACAGTACAGTGTCATCGTATGTTAAAAGCAAAATAATTATAGATTTAAACGACATACGTACGCTTCCCGCTTCTTCAGCTACAGCACTCAATATTTACCAACCTCGATGGAGGCGCATGGTGTTTAAGCTCCAATTAAAAACTCTTGCACTCATTGCGTTCCTTTCATTACCAAACCGTTTCCTTCCGTTTTTGACAACGTGGCACATCGTGGCGTGGTAATAAATTAATTTAATCAATCAAGCTCAACAATTTCATTATTCAAGCTGCGACTGTGTGGCACAAAGTTTGGTCCCTAAATTAAAAAGTAACACATGCACAACAACGCTTCAGTTGTGCGTTGGGGGGAAAAAAAAACCAGCGAGCGCAACATTTTCCATTCCGCTGTTGACCATCCTATACCGGTACAGCTCGATAAACTGTGTGAGTGAACTGCAGCCAGGCCGTCTTGCAGTGCCAAAAGTTTCCCTGCTGCACAATGGCACATTCATGCGAAAAAGTCAATTTGAAACTTCAATGTATGCAATAATAAAGATAAACATCGCATTTATTTATTTTACATTGATTTATGCAAAGCTAATAACGCGCTTTCCAAATAAATTCCCGTTTTACATAAATTTGATCCCCTGGCGAACGTCATCGTCAAGGGGTCCCAACATCATCATCGTCATGATCGTCGTCGCTTGGTAGGAAAACCCGCGCATCGGTAAAGTTGTGGCGCGTAAAAAAAACCCCCGTCATGACCGGCACGTTGTGAATGTTCGATAACTTTCATGCCCTTTCGCATCCATACGCCGGAGAGCCGGCTAAGGCACCGAGCCCGTTTGTGGTATAGCCGCGGCGCAGAGTTCGATTCGTTTTCCGGATGACACACCAGGCATGGCCATTTCCGTGCAGTTTATCCCCTATTTGGTGGTTTTTATCAGAATGAGAATTTACCAATTTTTTCCCGTCGCTTTGCTTCTTTACTTTCGGGTAAACGTTTTGGTAATAGTGTGATAGTAACAGTGAATTGATATAGGCGAGACACACATACACACACATGAAATTGTGCGCTTCCTTTAGAGCCGGTGAACAACTATGTTTACAATGAACCGATATAGCAGCGTAATTGATGAGGTTCCGGCACACCCGGACATGTGCCGGTGTGTTATTGATGTTGCTTTTGTGCTCACTTTTCGGTTTAAA
Organism: Anopheles maculatus; assembly: GCA_002091835.1. NCBI lineage: Eukaryota > Metazoa > Arthropoda > Insecta > Diptera > Culicidae > Anopheles > Anopheles maculatus. The sequence goes on from KZ062605.1 coordinate 103,549, forward strand.
TAATGGGTGGCTAAATACACAGCTGAATGGTGGAAACGTTCACCTAGCTTAAGAACAAGATAAACAGTTCGGAAGCGTTTAAGGGAGCTCTCGTAAATACGGTATAGCGTTTGCGTTGTCCAATGGTTTATTTCTAGCATTATTGATGGGTTTTTTTTATATTTAAATAATGAAGAGAGCAGTAATAAAATTAATCAACATGTAAAGTAAATTGAAAAGGAGTTGTAGTTTTTAGTTTTGTTTGCATAATTTTAGTTGATTATTTGGTCAAGAAAGTTTGACTTAAAGACAATCTAAAAACATAGTAATTAGTTGGAAAGTAAGACTAAAGCAATCGTTGTTTTGTTAAAATTATTTGAATAAAGAATTAAAGTTAAATAATAATAACTTAACGCTGAACAAGGCTTATTCTATAATTAACTTAAATGTTTATGAGAACCTTGTTAACTTCAACTTTCTCGACAGCATTTATCGATCAATATTAAATACTCAAGTTATCGTTTTTTTTTTTTTGTTAGAATAAGCTCGTCGATACACTTACTTATGAGACAACAAACTAGGTCACCTTTATTAATTGAAAACAATAGTAAATGCTTCGTTTTTTTCAGACAATTTTACAAAGAAGAAACATTTGTTGGGAAGCATTTTAGAAACAGATTAATTGAGTAAGATCGTTCAGCGTTCTTCCGAGAATCGATGAACAAATAACATTTTATGTATTTTTTATATACTTGTTGTCGCTGACAGAATCGAAGCGAGGAGGGTAGTAATCGGTAGGCGAGTCATGTGTCATGCACCATGTTATGCAAATTAAGACAATAAGTGGAATACATACATCCAGCTCATGTTATGCTACAAAGCTGAAGAATTTTTCCTTCGAATCTAATCATTCCCCTTTCACAATAATGTTAGCGTAACGTGCATCTGCTAGCTTTTTCTTCAAGTTCACCTCAAGTTTTAATGTGTTGTGTTGCCAGAATTTCAAATTACAGTCCCAATAGTTTCAGATGGCATCATCTCCAGAAATACAAGGAATCAAGATTGTGTTTCTAGTTCATGAAATGCATGAATAATCAAGACTCTTTCAATAAATCTCCAATCAATCCATCAGGAAAACTATATTCTACTGTATTCCATAGTGTTTTCAAAGATTTTTTTCTTGTCTATTTCTCTCTCTCTCTCTCTCTCTCTCTCTCTCTCTCTCTCTCTCTCTCTACAATATATGTTTAGATAGTAAGCAAATCTAGCATCGAACTAATATATCACCCAGCCAGCCTTCATCGGAAATTCTCTCCCAAGCTAAACATCATCCAGAGCGAGTGTCTAACGCTTGTTAGCGGCGTGCTGCAGGTAGGTTGTAAGCCACAGACGCAAGCAAAACCCCCGGAACAGGTGGAATGATAGCGGTTGGGATCGTAGGGCACTGGCCAGGAATCTCGGCCAGTTCACCACATCATTCTAATTAAGGCTATCTACTGTGGCGACCGTAGCCTGTCACTATCATTTATTTTCTACACAAGTGAGTCTGGTTTGCCAAATCGACAGACAGACCTTCCCGTTCGTTTCGCATCAGCCACACCAGCAAAACAGACATGCAGTGTACAGACACACACACACATACACACACGCACACGTACTCGTATACGTAGACATGATGACCACAAGTGTGTACGTTACGAATGTCACTGGGCGTAGAAGGGTAGGATGAGTATTTGAGGAATGTTGGCCCTACTGCTCCACCGTCCGATCCAAGCTGCACGTGGGAAAATACAAACTCATGCCTTCAAGATATTGGGAGCATGAGCATGTGAGGGTGAAGTTACATACCTATAGACCTATAGCTTCTTGGCCGGTCCCAAGCGGTTGTTGGTTGCTTTCTCAGGAAAACGATCATCCGTCGCAACTTGGAGCCGGAGTTGATGGGTTCCTGGTAAGAAAGTGAAATGAAAAATGGCAGCATTCGAAGCTAATCGAGATAACGACTCCACGAGTCTGCCTGCCGGCTATGGGTGGTAGCTGTGGTCTACCGGTGTGCGGTTTGATAAATCTCCTTCCGGCTGGACTTTGATAGTAATTAAAACGGACGCATTTTTCTGCACCATTCCCCGGTATACGGGAACCCCCTTTAGGTGGTGGTGGGACACCCGTACGACTCTTGGTTGCCCGAAAGGAACTTTCGTTTTCAGACATTTTTCCGTAGACCGTTTGAACGATTTTTCTGAATTCATTTCCGGACATGTGTGTGTTCTGTGCGAGCGCATGTGATACGTAAATGTATTATTAATGATTCGTTATGCTTTCGTAGAGACTTGGGACGAACGTCTGCTGGTAGGGTTTGTGCCGTACGTACACGCTCGTACTGTTGGCCACCGGTAACAGGGCAGCTACACTTGATCCGGCTTGGACCAGGCAATAAGTGACCGGATGGATGAATATCAATTAGAGCAGAATTGATTCATATTTTTATGTCGTTTGACACCGAACTGATTGGAGTGGAAAACCCTATTTAAACAGATCAATACTTCATGTGGCTTGAGTTGTGTTGCTTGAAGGCACGTGTATGATCTATACATGCCTCTCGAGAGCGTAGCACTTCCGAGAAACCATTGCACGTGAAGCTAAACCTGTTGGTGATCGAACACAGCCTTACAAACAGCCCCAGGAAAAGTACGTTCATTATATGGATTTGGAGAACCGGGCCTTGTGTTGGCAGCAGGATGGTTTAATTTGGTATGTCGGGTCTAATATTAATAGTATAAAAAGAGAATCATGCATTGAATTGAAGGAGAATTTTGAACAACTTTATAAGTTCCATGCGAAAGTAATGATCGCTGAGCACAATATTACTAAGATACTGTTGTTTTTGGGTCATTTGAATCTATTGGCAACATTGCCTATTCATGTAATGTTGATGGTTGTATGCCGAAAGATGTATTAATCCCTTTCAAATTAATAAAAAAATCAGTCTATGAAACAATGTAATGATTCGCATCATCACATAAAATACTAAGTAGCAAAACTTAGTAAAACCCAATAAAATATCGTCACGCAGTATTTTGTCATATTAAAACAAGTGACAATCGCTCCTGGAGCAATTGTTATATCTACTGCACACTGAGGCATTCAAACCAGTATTTTAATTGTATAAGAAACATTATTCGCCCTAATTAACACCATTAGCATTATCAACCCATCGAAAACTTCAATCTCTACAGAGTGTGATAATATTTGAGATGTAATTAATGACCGTAAGATTGATGCTGTTATCCCTTGCTCAAAATAGGTTTGGCATCCGATTGCTGTCCGTACAGACGGGTACCATTAATGAGCTAACGGCGACGGTAAGCGGTCACCATTACGTCGTTGTCCAATTGCTTGCACCTGAGGTCCTTGCTTCGGTTCGTACGATGCACTTGGAACAAACCGCTCAACTTAAGAGATATTAAATGATTAAATTCCTAAAACACGGTCAAAAGATACAGCAAGCAATTATATTATTTGTGCAAATGTTAATCTTTTTAGCGTAAATGGAAATATATTGAGAAATAGAGTGTACAGTGGAGGAAAAAAGCAATGGGAAGTACGTAACACACACGTAGAATAATCAATCGGGATGATGCAACAATTATGCGCCGATGCTGAGGACGATAATGCATATAAATAATAAATGACGTGCTAAAAAGACAGAAGGGTCGACTATAAATACGACACACAAACACACACTCATGCACACACACATACACCTCCTGATTATGGTATTACCTGAAGAGTCAAAATCCCTCGCGTTACCGGAGTATCGGGACATGAGGCCAGCTATATTTCGCTGCCCTTTTGGTTAATGTTTGCTAATGACATCGAATGGCCTGCGATATGTCCTGTGGTCCATACTTCGGTGAATAATGCTTCCACCCCCATCCGGACGCCTCTCCCTGCGCCCCACAACAAAAAGCGATGGCAATGAAAAGTTGTCCTTCCCATGCTGGATGGGATTATTCCTTGTCGGGGCCGCATAAGGGCCGCCAGCACCATTCCGCAGCTCATAACTCTTTCGCACCGGTAGCTGGCGGCACCGTGGTCCTAGGTAATGTTGTGGTAATTTTATGACTGCCGTAAGGCCAATAAAAGGATGCTTACAGATTGTCCAAAAGTGAGCGAGCAGCGTGGGAAGAGTGTGCAAGACAATAGGCAGAGCAAGACAGGATATTGGATGTGCTTTAGAATGTCTCAATTATGATGTGCGTTAACAGTTAATAGGAAAGAAGCGAACGAGAGTAAGTGTGTGTCCTTGCTGTCTGGATGAAGAATTGTCCCAAAAGGTGAGCCGTGTTTCACTGTACAGGTCACCGAAAAGAATCGCGTTTGCTTTTTCCAGTGTGTGTGTGTTTCTTTTTTTAATGCCAGTGGCCAGATTCAAATCTGGGCTTTTCTTGGGGTTGGAGGCTGAACTTGCCCGGTTCAGCG
>KZ062605.1:113430-123851 GCA_002091835.1 Anopheles maculatus
TAGTCAAGTGAAGTAAGTCACTTCATTACTTTTGAATGAAAAGGTGACTAAATTACTATTTAAATGTGAATTAAAATTATCTGAAAATATTTAAAATAAGTAGCTAGGTGTTAGAAAAACACAGCACTTCACTCAAATCCTACTCGAGAGTTATCTCGACCCCTGGCAGTAAAGTGCACAAAAGACAAGTACGCTTGATAGCACAAAAGGTTTTAAAATGGTGTGCAACAGGAGCTACCGAGATGGCAAAGGAGACTGAACGCGCCACGAATACACCGGACTAGACCGTAGATAGATACGTTGCTCGGGTAAGTGAGTGCAAGGCGCTCGGCAGACACCCGGCAGGAAGAACCTGATCGATGTTAATGCGGTTCCCCCGGACCGGAGTGAACGATATTCACTATCGCATCAAATGTGGTGTGAATGCTAATTTATCTATTTACTGCAACAGTACAGTAGTAGTTACCTGTCCGTGGCCATGTTGGACGGCGATTGCAATGGTTGGTTGGTGCGATTCGTTTACTTTACCGTGCGCTTCACGGATATTGGCGGTGGTGACTGTTTGTGGTGGAACAATTTATAGGGCTAAGGGTTGGCCTGGGCAGCAGCAGTACCGCGTTCCCGCGTGTTTTACTATGGTTAATGTAAGTGTACGTACGCTGCGGTCGTACGAAACCAAAAAGAATGTTCACTCTATACAAACAAGTCAAGGGGTCGGCAAATGGTAATCATGCTTGATGTAAAGTGGTCAACATGCAGTCTGAATACAAACGTTGCAGGTGAATAGCAACCGATTTAGATTGATTAATGCGTTAGAATGGACGTGCATTTGAAACACACAGTATCCCACAACTGTCAAAACCGATTGGAATGCTTAACGTTTCCTTGGCACGGTGTTTGGTAGGCACGAAAAAGTTCTCGTTAACTGGAAAGCGGTAAATATTTTAATTTGTCCATAGACAGCTGGGGTCTAAGTTTAGTTTATGTATATGATAACCCCAAAGTTCCTGTGTTTAAAAGCATAGGTTTATAAACGAAACAGATTGCCTCAATAAAATTTGGTATTTTTGTTTTAAAAATCATTTCAGTATCTCAGAATTCTTAAACTATAATTTTATGTTTATATTGAGTATAAATAAGACATAAGACTAAGAGAAAGGCGCAGAAAGCAGAGGAGAACAACACTACAACGGCCAGTATGATAATGACGAAGTGCCCCCGCCATACTTGGATGAAGTCATCAGTGCTATCAGACAGCTGAAATGCAACAAATCAGCTGGCAGTGATGGGCTGGTGGCTGAACTATTCAAGATGGGCCCGGAGAGGCTTGCTGCGATCATGCATCGGCTGATTGTTAGGATATGGGACCAGGAAGAACTACCGGACGACTGGAATCTGGGCGTTATTCACCCAGTGTACAAAAAGGGCGACAGACTGGACTGTGCTAACTTCCGAGCCATCACAGTCCTGAATGCTGCCTACAAGATCCTGTCCCGAATACTCTTCTGCAGACTTGCGCCCCTTGCTACAGATTTCGTCGGGAGCTACCATGCTGGATTTTTTGGAGGGAAATCCACTACCGACCAAATCTTCACTCTACGGCAGATCCTACAGAAGTGCCGGGAGCACCAGATCCCCACGCACCACCTGTTCATCGACTTCAAGACAGCCTACGACACCATAGATCGTACCGAGCTATGGAACATCATGCGGCAGTACGGTTTCCCTGCGAAACTGACTTGGCTTCACGGATGACATCGATATCATCGGGCGAACATCTGCGGCGTTGTGCGAAGCGTACACCCGACTGAAACGCGAGGCCGATAGGATTGGATTGAGGATCAATGCGACGAAGACAAAATACCTGCTTGCCGGAGGCTCTGACCGTGATAGAGCACGACTCGGAAGCAGAGTATTAGTTGACGGCGACCATGGCCACGGCCAGGCCATGTCTATTAGACGTGCTCCCTAGGAGCAGGCTACGAAAGAAGAAGAAGAAGACTAAGGGAAAGCTATAAATTCATGCCAAGTTCCGGATGTTTTACTTATTTACTTATAAGGCGCTACAATCGCTTCGCTCCATCGTACAGCTCCCCACTTTAAGACTAGTGCCTGTATAAATCTAGTTTTATTAATTCCCTCTTTTTGTATCCTCAATTTTTAATAATGTTTTTAATCATTTCGTTTCCATGTCTTCTTCTCTCTTTATTTAATCTATTAAGTTCACAAACCACGTTCACAGAAAAAGGTTTAAGTGTTCAAAAATCTCTAAATTTATATACATGTTTACGCCATTATGGCCATAACCCATGACTCAGTGATTACTTCAGCCTAGAGATTAGTATCAACCTCAAACAATTGTGCATATTTTGAATAATCTATGGGAGTGGATCGACACTACGAGGTTCTGTCTTCAGTTATACTCAATGTCCTTGTCTCAAAGAAGTATTTGAGTATTAGGTCCATCAAAGCTCTATACAGTCCCAGCTTTGTTCGTCGCGACAGTTATTTTGACCCTTGCCACCAGATAGGTAAAGCTTTGGACGACTTCATAGGTGCGATCACCTATCTCTAATAAGTGCCGCGTGCCCTAACCTTCGGTAAGCTTTTGCTACATAACAGAGCCTCAAATCTATGATGTCTATGTCATCAATGTATGCCAGGATCAGAATTGACTTATAGAAGATGGTCCTCGAAGATGAAGATCGGGAAAGAAGTCTCGGATTACCCTCTCCAGCGCCTGATTGAAGAGGATCCTTTCTCCCTGGAGTTATTCCTTGATGGGTAGCAAAGAGAGCAAAGAGTTGTCCATCCACGTATATTAGGTTGGTCTTATTATTTTGTCCCTAACTATAGCTTCTTGTCAGCTCATGCAAACCATCTAGAGGATTATAAAACCAATTAGCTTGATTATTTATTTATTTATTTATTTATTTAATGTATAGTATGACGGCCGGGGGCCGTATTGTCAATTAGCTTTATTATAACTAACCTATTTTACTGGTTCGAGTACATTCAGTACCTTGAACCAGTGAAGTTAAAGTTGGTTTACATATTTTAAATCTCAATAAACCAACAAGCTGTCAACAATCTCACTATTGTACCCTTTTTTTCATTTTTCACAAACAACATCGTCCCGATGGAAACAATATCCATTTTGACAGCCACACCTGGCAAGGTCAAAGTTGAACATGGTTGGGTTATCGATATTTGTACTTAAAAAAATGCCTCCGAAAAAAAACAGCCCCACACGCTGGTCACGCAGGGTTGCAACGCAACAAAGCAATAAAAAAAAATGGAAATCCATATGACGCGCCCGGCAATCAACCAACACGGCAAGTTTCGTGCGGGCCGAAATTGATACCGCAACTGTGTGCACATCATACGCACACATATTACGGCGTATACGCGCGCCCGTTTCTGTTTGATATTTTCCACAATTAATTAATTACTTCGAAATATTTCACTGCAGGTGGTGCACCCCAAATGATGGTGGCGGTCGTTTGCTGTCCACCGCCAACCTGCCACGAGCCAGAATCTTTACCCTTCGGGGACCGATATCATTCCGTCCTGGCCGTATGTTTCCCCAAGGATGATGATCACTTTTCATCGCACAGCGAACAGTTTGGCTGGGGTGAATGCGGGTTAAACCGTGCTTTTCCTACCAATTAAAACGGTTCTCCATTTCGCGCAACCGGGCAACAGTGGGAGTCACAGACAATCGAGGACGGATCGCCATTTTTTGCCGTCGCCACCACCACCACCACCAACACCACCAAAGCGATTGTCAATTGGGTGTGTAAACAATATTCGTTGCTAGGGTTGAGTTTTTCTCCGGTGGTTTAAATTTGAAACCAATCGAAAACTGGCCCTCAATATGATGGTTTGGTTGTGGAGTTTTTTAGATAAATTTGTTCTACTGTGCAGTGAGCATTTGAGAACAAATCAGTGGGATGAAGCTTTCGTTCATGGTGTATTATTCTTTTATGTACTTGTTCCAAAATTAACAAAAGGTTTATCCATTGCCAAAGACCCCATCAAACAGTCCTAGCATCAATGTAATGTGGGGAAACGGATTGTTTGTGCTGTATCAAACACCGTTTAATACAAGTTAACGATCCTTACGCTCGCCACGCTCGATGCTGCTGTTCAACGTCATGCTCACTAGTTTGGCCAAAGAAGCCAAAAGCTAAAACCACAAGATGCCAGTCAAACGAGACAAGCACGATGTCGATCCCGTGCCAATCATTGCAAATGCCTACGAAGGCAGTCGGCAGCCGTCCATCGCGCTGGCGGCCCCAAAATGGTCTCACTAATCTTTCGCCATCTAGCAGCCTGCCAAACGGCAAATGAACACGTAAACTATCCACAATAATGACGTTGTTAGTACATCATCATTCAACTTTTTCCATCAACATCGCCGACCATCGTCGTCGCTGTGCTGCCCGAACCCGCTCCACCTCGGTCCGCCAACGGTTTTCGGCGGTGGCAGTAAGAAGCTGCAACTTTTATGTAATCCTCTCACCATTTACCATCAACAGCCACTACCGTCCGGGAAGTGGCACCGACTGTTAGCCCTGCCAAGGGTGAAGTTTTTGCCTCCGTTTACGACACTTACGGCGCAAAGTTGCAGTGCCACGGGTTTGCCGAAACCCGATGGTCTAACAATTTCACCCGGTGCTCTTTTCTGATCGGCCGTGTAGCAACCGCAAGCAGCCTTTTTGGGGCCAATCTTTTGCCACACACCATCGTCCTGATGCCATCCGAGAACGTGGGTGCGGAGACTGTCGGGAAGGAGTGACGGGATGCGCGTTTTTCTTTCGCAGCAGAAAATTGCTGTCCGTAACGTCAGCAACGCTAGAAGGTCAAGGTATCATCCGTAATGGGACGCATTACATGGTTGGCGAAGTGTCGTGAACTAGATATGATGATTAATGACAAATGGATAATTATTTTGTCAAGAAAGTTGTCTACGCGCGGGTATCTGTTGCAGAACACGAATGTCTGGATAGGTGACTTGGCTGGTTATATTGGACATAATTTGGCTAAACTATATTCATGAAATTAGTATAGTATGTAGGATTAAAAACTTAAATTTCTGTTAGTTAAAAGTAAGATTCATGTATGTCACCTACCTTCATCAGCACTTCGGAGATTCTTAACGAGCAGTGTTCTTATTTCTCCTACCGTTCCTTTCGTTTTCCGGACGATCCTTCCGAATTCTGGACTTTCGTTTTTTCTTTCGGTAACTGGTCTCGACGACTGTTTGTTAAACGACCGTTCAGTTAAATCGTATCCATGTGATCTACTACCTAGGAGGGAATCTCGATTATAAAGTATCTTTCATTCCCTACTTTCACCCCAAGCCATTGTCCCCAGATCATTTAAAGTGTTGAGCCTTATCCGTAGACTGTTATTTCGTTTAGGTCGCATTTCTTTCGAATTTGCTTGCACTGTCTAGCCCTCCTTCGGCCTGTCTGGACTGCAAAAAGGTGCAGAAATGTTACACGCAGACTATCTACCAACGTTTCCAGGGCTCCAGGGCTCAATCGTGTTTGATTGTCTCCATACAACGTCTGCGTGTCTGGCGTCACTGATGTGTCCACACTTCGATCTCTCGTTCCAATATACGTACCTTGATGTTCCCTACGTTCAGACACTTTTCTGATAGATCTTCCAGGACGTACTAGGGTCGCTACAGATGACCCGTATCTAGTCTGTTATCGACCTCTTTAGGGTCTCTCGATTAACTTTTATGAAACTTCTACTTTTTCATTCTCCTAAGAATAATCTAGTTAAGTTGAGTTTAAACGACTATATAACTGGTTTTAAACCCTTCTAACCCTTATATCTTTTTCCTGTCAACTGCTTTACTAACGCTTTGTTTACTATAACACGTGCTAAGGTGGCCCCAAACCAAAACTATTCATCCAACACCGCATAGGACTCACGAAAACTAATATTCTCTTCAGTTCAGTTCAGCTATAACAGAACGTAAGCACACTAAAATATCCCATCATGCAATAGACTTATCCAGCAAATCGATAGGCTGTATACACAACGTTGTAAACATCCCGCCACTGCACTTTCACCTAACCGTCCATTGCAATCAAACCTTCAAATCATTCAAAGCACGTGACCCCTGCACTGTTAGAATCCTCGCTCAACTGAATGGACGTTTCCCGGGCGGTCCATGCGGCTAATTTTGTCCGAATTAGCCGACCGCTCCAGAAAACCAATACCGTGGCACCCACATACGCACATCACACGTCCATCGGGTGCAGCTTGAAGTGGGCTGCACACGGCCAACAAATGGGTGCCATTAAACATATGCTCCTCAACTCCTCAGGTTGCGACGGAATAACAGCACAAGCAGCGAGCCTGCGTGCGTGCCCTGTACGGCCATGTCATCCATTTCCATCTTCATTGGACGCATCGAAAACATTGGCTTGTTCGGTGAGCTGGTATAAGATGATGGAATACGGGATTGCATCGATTTCGGGACTGACTGAGTACATTTCAGGCGCGCGAGTGTGTCATACTCAGGACTAACCCAGTAGGAGTAGTAGTAGTAGTAGTTAGTCGAGAGTCATTGAGCAGGTTGTCTGACCACAGGTTTACCGAACATCGATTACATTCCATGGAAAGCAAGCAATAATGGAAGTTGCGTTGATTGTTGTTTGCAGATGCATCGGATTGAGTATTGATTTCCCATCCTGTTTTTGAGGATGTTTCGCTGCATAAATAGAGATGGATGGAATCTAGTTCATTTTGATAAGGTGCGTAGTTTAGTAATATGAAAATTTGTATGTAGTTTTAAGAAGAAAGACTTAGAAAAATAGGCTTTAGGAAATTCATTTGAAAAGACATAAACCTAGAAACACAATTCCGTAAACTGGTTTCAAGTTAATGGATATAAACATTTCAAATGATAGTTCTATTTGTCTCACGCGCCACAAACCCCAAAGTGGATCGTCACTAGTTGGCTTCATTATCCCTTCAAAATGTTCGACCCTAAAACAAACGCCATCGAAAACACATTTCAAGGATGGAATCAAATCACAGCCCAAACGCACTGGTACCCGTGCGAGAAAAGCCACTCTCATCGACATCCTGGCCATGCTATACCGACCGGATCCCTTGTCGGGATGTACCCGGTACGTGACGGCAATCGGTAGCCTTCACTTGCACTCGCTCGTGTGTTTGTTCCTGTTTTCCTACGAAACGTTTCGCCAAACGTCCGTGATCGGCTTGTTCCGTTCCTAAACCATCACGACCATCTCGACGGAAAAGCAACGATCTTTACTCGGATAAGGCACAGGAAAAACTACTTCCTACCCGCCAAACCTTCATTCCGATTTTTCCTCCCTCTTTTGACGCAAGCGATTACATCTCGATTTCAAGCATCCGGATTGTTTTGTGCAACCAGCGCCATCGTCGTCGTCGTCGTCGTCGTCGTCGTAATGCAAACAAGTGCTTCAGCTCACACAATCCGGCCATCCTCCATCGATCGGATTTCGAATGATAAATGGGCGTTCAAACATCATAAAGTAATTGTCCGCAGTGTCAACCATTAAATCCTTTGTCCTGCATTGTCGGGTTTTGGGCCACCACACAAGAAACGCTACCATTCCCAAGTGTGTATGTGGGAAGTAATTTAGCACCAGCTCGAGAGCCGGTAAGGTTTATTTGCAATCCAGTGTCCCACCAGACACTTGCCCAGGCCTCGGGAGAACACTCCAAAAGGCAAAAACCCATCCCACCAGAAGAAGATGCCATGCCTCCCGGGGCCGACCTTTACACGGCAAATTAGCATGGTTTCTTTAAGGGTGTCCGCAGTTGCATTCCATAAATTAGCCTTCCAGCACCCGGTACACGTACGCCGTTGGCTTTTGCCCGAAGCACCTGCAGCTTCGAGGCAAAACATTCCTTTGGTCAGCACGAGCTGCCAATTTCACAATCATTCGACCCATTCGGCAAACATTCGAATCATTATAGTACCATTTATTTTTGATTTACAAACACAGCACCGAAGATGCCTTCGCAGAAGCACCATTGCGTCTTGAGAAAATATGCTGCTTCCCGGGGAACAACTTCGGTAGCACGGACATAAATTGTACGAATAGTTGTAATGTTCCCAGAGCGAGATGCTGCAAGAAAATGTGCCGGGGTTTGCATAAAACGAACATCTTAAAATAAATTAGAAATTGCTTTTCTTGGTAAAAGGAAAAACAAAAATTCTCCATAGGCAAAGTGCTCAAGTGGTGGAAAACTCGTTTTCCGAAAGCAAATTGGTGTGGTCAGTTGCAGAAATTCTAGCTAAACCATGCTCATCGGTGCTATCTGGCTCGCAGCGACGCCAGCTACCGACGGTAAGACGGTTGCGAAGAATTAGTACGAAGAATGAACCACCGGGCCGGAAATGGTGATTACGCTGTGAGGTTTTTACAAGAAACTTTTCGTACAAACACATGCACTTGGTATGCAGCTATGAGCCCTCGTTCGCTCTCACACGCACAAACCCACACTAGAGGATCAGGAGGCTTTCTAACGCCTTTCCGAACGAGTCGTTTGGCATTGATGCTTCATCATAATGCCAGCGGCCGCCAACGGTTGGGCCTACCGAGCAGACCGACAGAGAGACAATCGGAAAGTGTTCAAAGAGTCATTACCATTTGGGGGATAAACTTGGTCCAGGACCACAGAAACACTCTGCCGCTTCCGCCGTAAGATACGTGGGAAGTTTCCATTTTTCTTCGAGCCCTTGTCTGCCTGGGAGCAGGATCATCATCATCATCATCATCATCATACGGCCATCTTGCTCATCGAGAGTGCACTAATGACACGGTCGGTTTACCAGCATGGTCAAATAGTCATCACGATGGTAGGGAAATGAACAAGCCCCACAAGTTCCTCGGGAACACTGTGGAGAATGTTCGTTAGGCCGAAAAAAAAATACGAAAAGCTCACATATGCTATTTAAATACCACTTCCGGTGCTAGGAAGTGCCTATTCTGAGGCTCCCTCTACCAACCGGTCTTCGGCTCGAATTTTTCCCCATGGAGATACACGGAAGCACCATCAGCACCATGTCGGTCGGTGTACGAGAGCCTGTGTTCATGGGAGACCACATCAGCACACACACACACACTGTCGCTCGGTCGAAAAAGGAAACGCTCGAAGAAATTTTCCAATCAATTGCTGCGGAATAATGTTTCAATATCTTCTAATGTCATGTATGCTTAAATACGATCAAATAGAGAAACCATAATTGCAATGACGCTGCTGCACGACTACCCTGCCCGGGCGGGAAGTGCACAAACCCACACACAGACACATATGCAGTGGTCGTTACGCTGGTGGGTAGCGCGTCGATGGCACGTACCGGGCACGTGTGTATCATCATCACAAGGATCAGTTTCTAGAGGCGAACTAGGCGAATGATGCGAGAAATTGAGGTCCTTCTAACCAGGATGCTACACGCAGCACCATCGGCATTTGAATCGAAACCGATTGTCTGTCGACCTTCGTGGTTCTCTCTTTCTCGCTCTGCATTTCCCAGGCAAATGGGATCCCCGAAATCGAATCGCTATCTGTCTATCCGTCCCAAGGTCCTAGGGTACGCAGCAAGCAGTAACTTATACCGTCATCATAACGACATGGATGGCACACTACACACCAGACCGACACAGCCCTGATCTGGGCCAAGTTTATGCCATGCGGTTGAACGTGTTCTTTGCATAGAGCGGGCATAAATGGGGGTAAAATGTAGCTTTCACCCATCATTACTGCTTTGGTTTGAGTATGGCTCCAAAATTCCTGTTTGCAAGTTGCTTGTAGTTGTCTTATTATTTCAGAGACAATACGAATGCCTTGTTATTTCGTTTGTTGGACTGTTTAAAATGGTGCTGATGTACAGGCGCTCAGCTAATAAACTTACTAATCACAAATTTGATAAAGAGTTAGGAAGCAAATATTAGAATTTTAGTTAATTAGTATGTTTTGAAAGTGAAATAAGGGTAGCTAAAATAAATTTGAGTTCATGAGAATATTGTTCATTCAGATTGAGGTAAAATATAGAATATAGAATATAGAATATTGAGAATATTGATAGTGGCCTTGATAGTGGCCTTACCTTAGTGCTCCACATAGATTGTACGGTGGCAAGAGCTCGGAAAACAATGGGTATCCTTAAACGTATTGCTCGTGACTTTTCCGATCCTCTGTGTCTGAAAGCGCTATATTGTTCACTGGTCAGGTCTTTGCTGGAGTATTGCGCAGTAGTATGGAGCTGCTGGGGCTTGACTCTCTTGAGGTCCGTCGTTCACACTCCCAAACCCTATTTGTCGCTTCCCTCTTGCTCGATTGCATTGATGCTCCTTCTCTGCTCTGCTCCATCCCATTCTACGTTCCCAACCGTA